>JAHZMU010002498.1:0-14537 GCA_027743725.1 Rambutsinella grinnellia | reverse complement strand
TTGATTTCAGCGCCATCACATTCGAGAACGAAGTTTATCAGTGGTGAACATGTTCCTAGACGAAATGTCAAAGGAAGCCAAAAATATAATCACTACTATTTGTGATGAACAGTGTACACTGACAGACAAGGTATGCTTTTCATCTCTTGGTTGAAAATTTTCTCATATTTTTGTATCACATAAAATAGCAAGAAATTATTGAATATTTTTAGTTACTGCCAAAGCATTGTGCTGCGCTTATTGCCCACCATTTACACAGGAAGAAAGGAAAGGACAAGAACAAGAAAGCAATATCAGAGATTGAGATTAATAAGCCTGGAGTTGAAAGTTTCCGGAAAACGAGAGAAGATTTGACTACGTAAGTTAACATGGTTTGATATGGTTTAAGAAATAAAACCCGACTTTGTATTTAAACCTAATACTATATTTCAGGATGGACAAGCTTCACATGGCATTAACAGAGTTATGCTATGCCATTAACTACTGCCCATCGATTTCAGTTTGGGAATACACATTTGCCCCAAAGGAATATTTGCACCAACACCTGGAAAACAGATTTGCTCGAGCTCTTGTTGGCATGGTGATGTACAGTCCTGAAACGAATGAGATTGCTAAACCATCCGAACTTCTTGCAAGCGTTCGGGCGTACATGAATGTATTACAAACTGTTGAAAATTATGGTAAGCAATGAGCAATTATACTTTTTAGTTAGTATTTATGTTACCCACAAAATCAAGAGCGAATATCTAATGTTACTGATTGGTTTAAAACAGTTCACTTGGATATGACTCGGGTCTTCAACAATGTTCTTCTGCAGCAAACTCAACAGCAAGATACCCATGGGGAAAAGACCGTGGCATTCTTGTACACTCAATGGTACACTGAGGTTCTTCTACGAAGAGTTAGCAACGGGAACATAATTTTCTCGAGTAGCCAAAGGGCGTTTGTGAATTTGGCTCCTGATACATCAGTTCCGTTCAGTGCGGAAGAGTTTTCAGATATTACTGAACTTCGAGCACTTGCAGAGCTAATTGGACCTTATGGAATGAAGCATTTGAACGAATCAGTCATGTTCCAGGTTGCCAGTCAACTCCAGGAATTAAAAGTAAGACTTTATACCAATAGTATACTATGGAATATTAGAGCAAGAAGACAAGTCCGATATGATAACTATATGTTGTTAATTTAGAAACTGACCGCTGCAAACCGGGACGTACTAATGATGTTACGAACAAGCTTTGATAAGCCAGAAATTATGAAAGATCTCTGCAGAAAACTACAAAGTAGAAAGACGAAAAATTTCAAAATACCTTGTTGATTACTTTTACTCGTAGTTTGAAAACGTAGTAGTGAAACTAGAAATTAAGGCTTGTTTAATTTTGTTAGATGCCGAGAACGTCCTACTGAGAATGACAATTATTGGAATGGTATTAAGATTCCGGCAAATCTCTCAAGAAGCACTTCATGACGTTCTAATAGATAGAATTCCATTCTTACTGAGCTCAATTCTTGATTTTAACGAACATGCATCGAACGGGGAATCAATCGTACGCAGAATTTACAACGCTACTATCCAGATCATATTGGGTCTCACAATTAATCTAATCGTTTACAGAATGTTGCTGAGATGGCTTCCGCAGCTGGAATTCCATTGAAAGTTGATCCTACACTCGTTCATGTATTGCAACAAAATCAGAAAAGTGGTAAGGAAATATAGAACAATAGCAATCAGTTGCAAATTTTTTTCAATGCGTATTTATTAATTGTTGTTTTTTAAACTCTGTAGAAGCCCGGGATGAAGAATACCAACTATCCTGTCTTCTAATGGTATTTGTTGCTGTGTCAATTCCACGTTTGGCAAGGATTGATGCATCAATCTACCGGGCTTCATTGGAAGGTCACTCAAACAATATTCATAGCTTAGCTACAGCCATCAATACTGTGTTTGGTGCCTTATTCACAATATCCGGCGTCAGTGATGTCGAGGAACGTCTCAAGGAATTTTTAGCTGTATGTCTAATCAATATTATTGCAAATACAGTACCACATGCCAGCCTGACTTCTAATTATTGCTAATGCACAACCTTATTTCCAGCTTGCTTCTTCCAGCCTACTACGTCTAGGCCAGGAAGCGGACAAGGAAGCTGTGAAGAACAGAGAATCTGTCTACCTTTTACTGGACATGGTAAAGTTCAAAGTTCCGATTTGCAAGCCAAAAATTAAACAAGAAGAGAAAATAATCGCAATGCCTGTTGTCTCAGATTGTACAAGAATCACCTTTCTTGACAATGGATCTGCTTGAATCGTGCTTCCCATATGCACTGATTCGTAATGCGTTCCATGCTGTCTACAAACAGGAGAATTCACAATTTCCCTGATTAATACAGAATCCACCTACTTCCGTTCGGTTTAGATTATAGCGTTGTAGTATAGTGTAAGTTTTTTGAAACTTTCATAAGCTAAGCATTTACATACATTATTGTAATCAGTACAAATAATTTTGCTACACATTGCTGTGTATGTATTTATTGACAATGCATAATTTTTCAAACCTTTTATACTGAAGACAAAGCATAAACTTCACATTAGTAACAGTGGCACAAATTATTTGTACGTTTGCTTACATTTTCTATATCAAGTTGCGTTTCGATGTCAGCTTTTTTGCTTATTTAAAACTATAGTTAAATAATAAATATTTATCAAGTTCAAAATACATTCGATTTTCAATTTGCATGTTAAGAATCAAGTGGCTGGAAAACGGGGTCTGAGCTAGGTGCATCCGGTTCATTACGGCATATAATTGATATTCTGCGATCACGTTGAATCATTTCACTTTTAAATTTGGACTCGTTTTCTCCCAAGATTTCGTGTGTAAATTCATACCGAGAAAAGTCCCTGGCAAAACAAAAATAAAATGAATAAGTTTTGGACATGAGAGTAATATGAGCATAATTCAATTCACTTACTTCATCACGTATAAAGACAACCGGGGCAAGAGTACATCACAGTGAAAGTCCTTTTGAACATCATGACGCAATCTCATGATACTATCTGATAGAAGACTTAAGCCGGCAATTGTGTTTCCGCAAAACTACATATAAAATCTTCATTAGTAATTCCTGAAATGTATTTTTTTTAGCAAAGTAACATTCGTAAATTACCCTGACGCTATCAATGTGTGGCTTAATAACCCCACTTTTCTCCAGGTCGAGAATGTGCACAAATCGAAGTTGAGGTACACCAGGTGGGAAGCAAACTGCTCTAATTCGGTCAATCACTACAGTATTTCGATGATTCCATTTCGCCCTCTCAGTCTCACGGTAGTTATGAATGGCCTGTGGAGAAATAAATTTTTAGAATCCGAACTGATTAACAAATATGTACTAAACAGTTTTTAAACTCACATCGTCCCAATGCTCTGTTTCGTAATGGAGACGCTTCATATAAGGTTCAACCTCCTTCATAATGTCATTTTCCTCATCAAGCGAAACAAAATTGGGGTAGATAAGCATACTCTTAAGTAATTTCGTCGTCCACTCATCCGATTTTCTAAAGCTTTCACTCATGTCATAAAATTTATCGATTTCACTCGTACATCTCCATTGGGTTGGTTGATTCGTTTCTTCAGTTGGGTTACCTGAGTAAACTACAAATATAAATTAGTATATAATTTGTGACTTTTCCTCTTTGTCAAAAGTCAAGCGACTTACTTCTTGAGGAGCTCGTATAGAACCGGAAACATGTTTGAACCTTGGAAGCAGTTATTGGAAGCACAACGTTTAACAATTTTTGTAAAGCTATTGACAGTCCATTCTTCACTGGCACCACCATTGCTAAATTGAAAAGGCTACTAATAATATTTAGCTCTTAATTTACAATTAACAAAAAACTATGAGAGTTTGACGTGAGCACATGCTCTTCCGATCACCTTTTTGAAAATCATCTGTTCCTTTTTCTCTGCTGGTTCAGTTTGATGATGGCGAAAACCGTTCCACCCGCTGTATGAAATATGAATTGCTATAGCATAATATAAAGTAACAACAAGGTTGTTTATTCAAAAGATGAATTTAATTAAATTTATTACTCCATTAACATTAAACATTATCGTAGTATTTAATTTAACAAAATGTCTTTCCTCCTAAACACGGTAAGCATAATACATAACTACTTATCTAAAGTGATAAATTCATAAGAAATTCCAAAACGCTTCTCCAGATCACTCAAACATTCTTCGTGCCAATAAATGCATCATATTCGCCATTGTTGTAGATGATTCAATTACATCCATGTTGGGTTTTGAACAGTGGGCGTCAAAATACTGAACACATTTTTTCACGTCCATGAAACCCTTCAAGATCTTGTTTTCTCGCACAAGGTTTATCGCATCCAGGTATAAACCCCCGAAACTGATGTACTTATTCTTCATGACGTTTTCACGAATCCTCCAACCGCATTTTCTAGAGCAAACCAATTCCGCTGCAGAACCAAAGCCTTCCAACTCAGTTTTATGGAATGGTTCAAACATCTTCTTACAGTTTGGGCAAATGAATTCAAGTTCGTTTCCTGACGATTTCAAATCTTCCATCAAAGGCCAGTTGTTTGAGCATGCGGTACAATCACATTTGAATCCGAAGGAATTCTTTAGATTTTCTCTTCTTTCCTCTCTCACCATGCCAAAATAAAGGCTCCGGTAAGTTGCAAGTACTTCTTGACCAGGCACAATATATTCTAGAGCCATTACTGCCATAACTCCACCAGGAAGAGAGCACCAAGCCGCATTGGGAGAGCATGAATGATTTATCAAGGACACAACGGGATAAATCCCACGACCGTCAGACATTTTTTCGCGTAGTAATTCTTCAGGCGTCGCAGGCCTTTGCGAAGGTAAACGCGAGTACCCCAATGTATTCGCATTAACCTGATTACATATTTGATGGAGGAGGAGCCTTTTTGCGAATTCTTCCTTTAGTAACATCCCTTCCGATACATCCAAATTAAGACAAGTAAAGTAGTCCGTGCAAGAATCCAAGATCTCGGTAAGAATAATTGCGTTCTTGGTATACCACAGGAGCTTCCTTTCTGATACGAGATGATCGTGGTAGATTGAATTGTAAATAGGCAAGTATGAAGCGAAGCTACTTCCATCTTTATCGTCGGCTCTTCTGCCAGAAATTTGGCGAAAATGCTCCAGCAGTGCTTCCGGACCAAGTTTTAGAAGAATTGACAAGGCCAAATGTATACGATTGCCAACTATAGGCCTTGGAATTACTTCGAATAAATAAGGAGCCAATTTGCATTCATACTTTGCGTGCATGACATGATGTTCTGATGTCGCACATGCTTCCGAGCAGTACAAATTCTGTAAAAGATAAAATCATAACTTCAAACTCAAACTACTAATTTCACACATTAAAAGTATTCATTCGGGTTTTGTTCGTACAAAAACACATCCTTCACAAGGAATCCCATATCCTTTCAGAATCCTACGGCAAGCGCTACAGTGGTCCGTTTGGAAGTCGAATGAATCATTATAAACATGCGAGTAAGGATAATCCAAGATGACCACGGTGCCTGAAATATTAAAAAACAAATTAGTCAGGGAAGGAATTAGTCATGATAATTCTAACACTCTTTAATTTTAATTACCCACCTGGTTCAATAGCCTTGTCGCTAATGTTATAAATTCCTCTTCCCTTTTTCGGATCCGTTTTGACCCCGAGACAATCTTCAAGAGATGGTAAATCAGCACGGGGGTTCTTCAGTTTGAAAATAATGTTTCCAAACTTCTTCTCAAGCGAAATGTCCTCTTTCTTATCTCCAATTTCTTTCAAGCACATTTCCTTCCGCTTTGCCACCTTGTTCCCGGTTGGAGTACTGTCCCCTTCAATCTTCTTCCAAATCCTTTCAAAATTTTTGATATCTTCCAAACACTTGTACCAGCTCTTGGTTTCTGCGAAGCACGCACTCCGGTTGGAATAGGAGAGAGCCAAACCCTTGGAATCTTTTAGAGCATACATCCCAGCCAAAGTGTACGCCTTCAAAGCCATGCTATAGTTACTTTTCCTGAAATATTCATTCCCCTTCTTCCGAAGTAGGTCAGCCACTGCTTCGTTCTTCCTTAGCAGGTCAATCCACCATCTTGTTGAAAAGAGCTCTGTGTGGATAAAACAATTTATTTAAAATTATTACTAATTTCGGAAACAAACAGATGTTCAACTTTGCAGTTTAAAAATATTCTTACCTTTATCCAAAACATCCCTTATTTTATCAACGAAGCGGCCCTTATATTCTCTGATTCTTTCCAGATTATCTTTGGAGCGCAGGTCAGTTTCCTCTCCATCAAAAATTTGCGACAGTTTGGTCCGAAGATTTGTAACGGTTTGGTGATACTCAATGTCGGCGTATGGATTTAAAATGTGATTAACCATTTCCTCTCTCGTCGTCATTTGAAGAAAGATTCTTGGAAATTCTTCAGAAAATTCGTCCATTTTCTTTCTTGTTAGCGCAATATTTACACTTTTCCCAACAGCTAGCACAAATAAAAATTTTGTGAATTTTCCAATTCCCAATTTTCATCCAATTTTCAAAAAAATTATCAAAAAATCAAATCAAGTCTCGGAAACAAATTGAACGGACGAATGGAAACGTGGATTGATCAACGTGATGCATTCTCTGCTAGAGGAAGCTAGTGTTCTTTCTGCTGCATGCCTTGTTGCAAGTTGCTTGCCTTTAACCATGTGGAATTGAAACGAAATGTAAAGCAAGGACAAGGATGGCATCTTGCCATTGGACAAAATGGATGAAAAAACGTTACATGGAAAAAGATTTGTCTTTCGAGAAATGAAACGATGAATAAAACGTATGTATTATTTACAAATTGTAAATTAGAAACTAGTTACTCGATTAACTCTCGTAAATATTAACTGTTATCTTTAAATACTGGTGAAGGTGTCAATTTTTACCATAAATAAACGACATTAAAGTCGTTAGTTAGTTAGTCGTTGTACATACATGTAAATAGCAATTTTTAGTTGTAGTTTTTATTTACTGATTTTCATGCAAAATGTTTTTCCATATTTTATTGCATGCTTTTCCATTCGTTTTTACATATTGCATGGAAAAATGGAAAAGACATTTTGCATTGGAATATGCCAACCTTGGTTCAGCTGAATGCATGCTCGTGATCCGCTTTGTTCTAAAATGCTTCATGAAAAATATATACAATCTTGAAAAACTTGTCGTTTTTAAATGCATCTACTTTAATGATTTTTATGAAAGAATAAAATGTGTAATCCTTCCGTTCTTTTTTTGTTGCGAAAATTCGAGTAACTTTTTATTTTATTTTTTGCTGTAATTAATCGCGCCAAGGAACATTTCACACTTAAAATCTCAAAGAGAGAAATAAAAGCTTGAGAAGAAATTGTTGATAAGTTAGTAGTTAAGAAGCACCGCGGGATTAGCCTAAACTTAAAGAGCGGTACTGCTATATAGGCCTTGCTATAATCATTAAGGGCCCACCAAAAATTTAATACTTTTGCAACCGCTGAGCACGTTATACGTAATTTGTTGGGAAAATTGTTTATAAGACATACTAAAGTGGCATTAAAATATTTTAATATTTTACGCCAAACTGTCAATTATTTCACTAGGGACAGTTGATTGTACAAAGCTCCTGGGTAAAGGATAAAATAAGTGAAAGAGAAAATTTAATAGCCTCTCGATTACTGACATTAGTTTTATGGAAATAAAATTATATTCGTAATACTAGTATACACTTCATCTGACGAGTCCAAACTCCGTTCTCGCCAAGTTCCAAAAAGGAAACAGGAACCATGCATAGATATTGATTGTTGAGGAATTGTATTGCTTACTGTTCAGACATATACTTCATTACTGTCACGGACTGATTATTATACATTTAAACATTCATCACTATACTTTTGCCAATCACAACATTTAGCACCGATTTTTCGTATTTTTTTTGGCTTTGCACATAAAATGCGAACAAGTTGGTATACAAGTAAACTTAAATACTGTAACACTACTTCAGAGAGCTGGAGACTTAGCAGAATAATTTAGAATGACAAGAGAGAAGCGCAAGACAAAAATCAATTTCTAGTTTAAAAGCATCTTACATCAAGAATAGAATAAAGAATGCGAGATCACTCCTTAACTTATCAAAGATATATTTAAAGATAGTCATACAAGTGTTTCTATTTCGAAGAGCAGGTACCATTAACCGGTAATATCACCTAAATTCGTATCAGGGTTCTAAAATTAAATTTTGAGACTTTTCGAACCGCAGTCTCCACTAATGAAACGCTTAATGAGGAATTTGTAATGCGTCATGGTAGAACATAAAGTCATAGGTATGTAATTCGTTTACAGCGGGTAGTCTACAAGTAAACGTTTATCTGTTTCTGAGGTAGAAAAATTAAAAGTCTAAAAGTTCATTCTCGAGTGTAATTTATAATATAGTTTTATGAGTAGAATAAAGATTTGGTTAAATACTCTGTTTGCGTATGGAGAACTTTTGCAGTACTCTCAAAGGAAGGTATAGACGTTACGTCATGAACGCTAATATTTCTCTAAATTGCCTGCTCTAGTTAAAATAGTCGAGTTGATTTATATCTACTTTAAGAATCTTTTAGTTTGTAAATGATGACATGGTTGGTTTCGGTCTCCTTGGTGAAATACCACGGGAGTTTGTTGAGATCATTGACATGGTCTCGTTGGATTGCCCCATGACAGGATATGATGTGGTTCTTTTAGCAGATCTAAATTATATAATATAATTTATATTGAAGAAGAGAACTTTTAGAAATAATATATGCAACAATAATGTTTAATTATAAACAATTTTGACGCACCGTCGTCTGCGAATGGAGACTGGCTGCCCAGGCAAACCAAAGCATCCTCTTGGAATTACCATTCGGGCATTACCTGTTCAAATAAAAGTATTTCATATATTTTGAAACGCCCAACTTTCTCACTTTCTCAAGTTGATTTAATATTTTCAAGCTTATTAACCTTGAGCTGGTCTGGAACCCCCGTGAGCCTGCAGCAAACTTAAGTGTGCCGAATATCCTTCATTCAAAACAGTGGCAAGTGCGTGCTGCTTTTTCGAAGCTTTTCCCACAATGAAAATCTTCTCTGAGGAGATTCCAATACTTGAGTAAACAGTGATGTCTTTGCTGCTACCATATGCAGCGTGGATTAGTAATTTATGATCCTATTTTCCAAAAATAAAATTTTTATGCAAGAATTCTGCAATCATCATTGTAGTTTGTTGCTCTATTACCTGCACCAAACCTCTCAAATAATCCGCCTTATGACCTAAGAAATCAGTGGACAGACCATCAGCAAACGAAACTAATCCATGGGGGAAATTATGCTGAGCCAGCCAAGAGACAACTTTATGCTGTTGCATATCTGGACGTCCGGTGACATATATTATAAGGTAGCCAAGCTCCTGCCAGTGTCTACATTTATGTTAGATAACCAATCAATTAGTAACCATCTCAAGTATCCAAAATATTTCACTCAATTAAATTTTGAAAATAAGTTTGTTTCCAATACCGAACAACATCGACAGCACCAGCTCGCACCCTTGGATCTCGTCCAGTGACCGACATGCTAGCAGTGAAAGAGCCATCAATACTGAACACAACACACTCCGTTTTCGGAGGGACAATAGCACAATAAAAATCAACACACGTATGATCCCCACTGCAAAATCCACAATTTCTGATTACTACTCCACACTTAGCAATTCAAATGAAAACTAGCAAAACCAGATAACTCCTTACCGGACAATCATTTTGATCGGATATATTCCATAATCTAGTGCAATATCCTTCGTTAATGTATAGCATATTCGGCCATTCTTGTCAGTAACTTCACTTGCGATTAAACTCCAATCGCCAGCCGGTGTGTCTTTCATAATGTAGACGTCTACTTTTTCCCCAGTTAGAGTGACCATGTCCAATGGACCGTACATAAAACGGGCTTTAAGGACAACTGCGCGACCTTCTCCAACAATTACGTCGTTTGCACGGTGATTCGCGGCGACATTCTAAAAATGTTAATTATAAATTTCAGTCGTTGTCAAAAATTGATAAATTAAAATACACACCTTTAATTTCACAGAAGTTCTCTTCTTTATCCACTTTTCTCTCGGTTGAGTAGGAATGAAAATTCTAGCCTCTCGATCGTCCTGTCCAATAACGTTTCCATTGTCTTGGGTGGCTACCTGAGAAACGGAAAGCCCCCACATTTCGCAAAGTGAAATTAATAACGTTAGAAATTAAAACTTCCCGTCTTATTTACCTGTCGTAAGATGAAAGCAATAGCGTCAGTGGATTCCCAATAGCTCGCATGAAACAAATGTGGGAGGGAATGAACTGGAAATGTAGCCAAAGCTTCTGGACAATACAGAGCATAATCCAAACGCTTATTTCCCCACCACTTTTGTTGCACTGAAAATTAGTGAAAAAAGCCGTCGGTTATCATCACATTACGTGAATGCAGCTTGGGCATTACTTGTGAGGAACTAGATTATACAAGACAGCAAAGTATTACTCAAATTTAGTAAATACGACAGACCAAAATGTAGGCTTAATAAGTATTAAGTATACGAGATGGCAGAAACTAATCGTAAGTATAGATTTAGAGTATCTTAACTAAAAAGTAAAAAAGAAATGATGTACATTGATTGATAGTTTGCAGAGGCAGGGCGTCGAGGCCGGAAAATCCACTTTGAATGCTTATATCAGACAACCTGCGGGTACTATTTGGAGTAAGCGGCCCATAACCCGATTCAGAAAAGACATTAGGGTTGCACTGGACACATTCCACTACAAAAATTGGAAAAAGGTAGTGAAACGTAATGAGAAGAAGAATAGCTGCGGAAACTAAATAGGTTTTTAAGAAGGAGATTGAAGATCATCAAATCAATTTTTAGCGACACAGAAATAAGAGAAGGAGAAAGCCAAAGCAATTTAGACAAGTGTCTAAAAAAGCAGGCCAATTTTTTCCCAAAAAGAAAGACTGAACCAGTTATTTGTATTCAGTTGCTTGGTAGTAGAAAGAGTGGAAGTGTCACAATTGGAACCATTAAAGGTGAAGTAATATTATCCCGAAAGATGAGAAGCTCGAAAAGAGCACTACTTTCACTTACGAAGATGATATGGTTGCCCATCCCCCAGGGGATACTTGGAATAGCGGGCAACATTCACTGGAGTAATGGCCGCAAATCGAGCTGAAAGCAAAGGTTCAAGTCTAGTCGCTAACGGATCGGTTGGATGGAAAAGGTTGAAAACTTGTTGACACGGACGAGTCAAATGCACTAAAAGATAGTAACAGGACAATCGTACGAATTTAGTACAAATTATGCATTCGAAACTTACGAATATTTAGTTTCATTTAGACACTTACTCTGACGATCCTCCGAATGAATTTTCCGTTGAGCAAGTACTAAACTAAGAGGACTTCCGAACATGAAAAAGTCTGACACATCAAAGTCAAGCTTGGCACTACCAGAGTCACTAGCGGAAGAAGATGAACGACGTCTCGAAGAAACGGACGGAATACCCGCATGTAAATGGTCACCATCAATTACTTGTCCTGCTACAAATGTTTTTTAGAGTTGTAAGATGTAGTCAAATAATACTATAAAGTAAATTCTATAAGTAAACTTGACTTAAATACCTGGACTTGGGGGAGCATCATCTTCATTCGCATACTGACCAGAATGGGAATAACGGGTTAAGGAATCGTACGCCAGTAGTGAACCCATAGAGTCACCTATCATTATAATTTGTCCTGCAAATCCCTGTCCTTCTTCGGACTTGAGAAATTCCTGGTACACCTGGTTAGCTGCAAGTACAGTCTTTACTACCGCATCACAATACTCCGGCTGGCAAGTTGATATTAGTGGAATCGCGCCAATAGAGACAGACTCATGCGTCATGCAAGGACTTTCACCAGTTCCATAAACGTCGAAACTGTATGGGCTTAGACTGCACAAAAATACACCACATAAAATTAAATTTTAGTAAATCCAATGCAGGGCAAGATAAACGCAGTTCTTAAATTACCAACCTAGAAAGGATTCCCAATGCGTCCGTACAGATGGATGGACATGGTACAAGCTTAATCGCAACATGACCCATCATGGAATTGTAATGCTGCCGTATCACAGACTCAAAAGCACCTTTAAATGTAGTAATATCCGACTTTTTCGCAGTAAGGTCCATGGTGGCATCCAACGCACTTCCAGCGTGCACAACGAGACATAACACAGTTGTCTTACATGTTCCAATGCAACCTGAACTGGCGCTATTGAAAAGAGTCGGAGACCCAGGAAGGGAGGCTTCCACGCTTCCCCTAGTGACTAGACCTTTCTGAGACTTTTTCCGCTCAGCGGTAATTTTCTGGAGAAACGGTGGACTAAAGATGCTGTCCTCTATAAAGAAAAAATTCTCGGTTATATTTAAACCGCAATTCTTCCTTGAATTTAAATAATTATATAGACAAACCTTTAGATGTCTCTGTGGCGCTGCCACTATCCGTCTCTTGTGGAACTAGTTCAAGCGAGCTCCATTTAGTTAGAGATGCGCCATCATCACTGTCTGCTGTAAAGTCAAAGCAAATTATAGCATATCATCGAATATATTATAGCATGTAATTATAACTAATTTTAAGCTTACCTAAGCAATCAAAGAACTCATCGTCACTCGCTTCACTATCAGAATCCTTTCGGACGAGACTCTCCATTCTCCAAGATGCGAGCAGGTCAAAGCTTTTATTGGAGCTGGCACTTGGAGAGCTGAGTGACTTGTTAGTACTTCTTAGTTTAGTGTGATGATGAGTCATAACAGAATGATCTAGTTGTGGGAAAGTGATCGTTTCCGTACAGTTAACTGACACACCATCCTCTGTCATACTACTAGTTACACTTAAATCACTAATTTGAACTTGTATTGGTACAGGCTTTTCCACCAGCAAGCCCGACATATTGCTCTCCTGGGACTTGCCATGTTTTTGAACCGCAGCAGCTACTGCCAAACTATTGGCACTTGCTGAGGGGCTCAGTGCAGGAATGTCAGAGGATTCAAAAGACTGTCTTGCAAAAGTCGGCTCGTCATCCTTCTCATCATCGTTATCACAATCTTCATCTTCACTCGCAGCCATCTTCTTCTTGAGTGCTTCCGCAGTTTGCCGTTCGATTTCCCGAATATCCGCCATTGTTAATCCAAACCATTCGTCTTGCCATGCCCACGCCTGTCGATGAGCTCGGAGCATCGTTTTTCGCAATGCTTCAAGTTAAAAAGCACCAAAAATTTACAATCTAGCCTTACTGCAAGATTTTTTCAAACGTAAACTTGTCAAACACATAAATTAAATACTCATCAATCTACTTACCCACATCATGTATAAACTTTTCTATTTTGCTTTGCATTCCCCAATAATGAAACTCAACTCGGCAAAGTTTATATGCGCACATAATAGCTTTCCCTTCCGACGTTGGCATAGATTTATTCTGTAGTAAAATAAATATCTCATTATAATCTCCATAATAACTTAAAATCTAATAATTGAAACGCTAATCACCTTGCACTCTTTCCAATAATCCTCTACCCAATTCTCATTTAATGGCCCTCTACCAGTTTTCTGTGAGACGAATATACGAGGATCCTCCTCCCTCATATAATCCGCTCCATGAAGCTGATCTCTCACGACGTCAATCACATCTGCTCAAACACAAACTCATAAAGTCTCCATGACAACCCACCTCAACCAAAAACTAATCGCTTCAAGGGACAAACACCTACCTAAAATTACCCAAAATATTCAATTAAACTCACTCATCATATCAACCCAACTATAATTTTTAATTAATTCAACACTTACAGCTATCATATAAAGCTGAGCAATTCTATATTCCTCCACCGTGAGAGGAAGTGGTATACGATATTCCTTGATAAGCATTTTCGAGTTTGAAAGCCTATAACCCTGCGCATCCGCTCAAATTCTTTGCTGCAAACAAATCACAAAAAAAAATCACACAAAATCACATTCAAATTCTCTCCCAAAAACACCACAATAAAATCATCTTAACTTAATCCTCTTTAATCCTATCACGACTCCAATTCCCTCCAATTTGCATGAGTAAAATCACCTTCATATTTCACAATTTTTATGGGAAAACCTTTTCAAAAATAATTTTCACATATTCGGCTTTTTTTTCTACAGCGCACGAACATTGGGACTGATTAATTCAATCACGCTTTACGATCCTCCAAAAAAAAAGAACGCATGTAGTCTATTTACCTTTAGGTTAATCTATGACTGATAACAAAACTACTCTAAAAAAATCTCTTTGAGCACATCCCATCCCAAAAAAAACCTCAAATGTTTGAGGTTGACTTGAAAGAGAGAGCATAACACAAAGCAGCTGTTATTTTATTGCTGAAAACCAGTAAACCACGAGCGTACTCTGATGTGAGAGCCAAGAGCAGTTTATACAATCCAAC
>JAHZMU010002497.1:0-17612 GCA_027743725.1 Rambutsinella grinnellia | reverse complement strand
CTGGAGATTAATCGAAAACTGCAAATAGTATTGGAAGATGCATTACTCAAGAATATTACACTGAAGGTACGCGTTTCGTATTTTATATGAAAAGTTTAAATTGCTTATTGCTGTGCTATTAATTATTATTTGCTTTAAATTGTAGGACAGTCTAAACACTCTCGGCAAGGAGATTTCCAAGCTCACCGCTGCAAATAATGAACTCCTACAAAAGCTCTCCGACTCGAATCAGAGCTGAGTAATTCAGCTTCCACTATTCCAATCATGTTCTAATTAAGTCACTCAGGTGCAGAGTTAAACGTGTCTTATAATTAATTCGCCATCATTCAAAATACCCATCGCATATTATATTCTCAAGTCAATCTATAATTAGTATTGCTATGTAAACCTTACATTTTAGAAGAGCTTCCTCTACTATTACAGTTTAATTTATTCCAACAAATGGTGTTCTGTTGTTGAAGGAGCAACTGCTCTAAAATAAATAAAAAATTATTTATGATATTATATTTTTCTCTAAGTCGCAGATAGTCTTTAGTTATGTAGACTATAGTAGAGCAGATGTTTCTGTTAAATATTTACTTCGCATTTAGCTAAATCCATGATGTTAAATTATAAGTAATTTTATTTATCAAATTATATGACATTAAAACTATCAAGACTATTTTCATTATCGGAAATAAATTTTTAAGAACTTAATGAATTATGAATACCAACATTTGAGTTAAAAATCATATCATTTATAGCATTTTATACATTTCATAAGAGTCATAAAATTTATTTTGTTTCTCTGGCCATGATAAAAACAACTTTAGGGAAAGGGATCTGAAAAAATAACATCGCATGTTTGATACTTTCTTACTCTTCATTCAAGGTCTTTCTCCGAAACTACTTGTATTGGACAATAAGTGATAATTTTATCACATTAGCTTATCACACGACCACCAACCCTATTAAGTAACTGACAAGTTCATAAAATACCAGAATGGAACCAAGACCTGTTCCTGTTCATGAGAAATGCTTATAAAATCCTTTTCCAGAGAGTCATTAGGGCAGTATTTCAAGTGGAATTTGTCATAGGATAAAAATGAACTGTGGAAAAACTACTTCTCTTCGACTTTGACTCTTTCAACAGCTATATAGCAGGTTGGGCTTCTCAGATTAAAAACCTTCTCTCCTAAATAGTATTATAGCCTCCAGAAAAATCGACTTTACCTTTATCCATTCAATCCAAGTTGAACAGTATCGTCGCAATTGCTGGCCCAGTCTCAATAAAATATTTTAATGAATCATAAACCTCTCTCCAGCAACTCCTTCTTGCTGGACTGCTTTTCGTAGTTACATAACAGATTAGCACATGTGCAACTCGTTGAGACTCTCCAAACTTGAACAGAAGCTGTTACGCATTTGTTGAGTGTGTATGAAGCGGTGACACTAAAATAAGTTGAGAGTGAAAAGATTCTTGAAACGAATATTGTCGAAAATGCCACAAAAGTTGGTTAGCAAGGATGTAGCTGATATTGAGGTAGGCTAATGTTAATGAAAGTAATTAGCTAAACTATTTAACTACTATTTAAATATTTCAGAGCATTCTCGCCCTCAATCCAAAGGTCAAGTCTCACGCTAATCTAGTCCCGTCCGCGGAGACTAAGGAGAACAAGAAGAAATGGAAACGCAACTTGGATAAGAAGTGTGGGGTAAGTAGAGAGTCTTTTGCAGGAGAATTGCCATTTTCATTTGTTCTTCATTCTTTTCAGTCGTGTCCCCCTCTCTACAATAATTTTGACGATGTCAAGCACACAACCTTAAGTGAACGTGGGGCATTGAGGGAAGCCAACCGTTGTCTGAAATGTGCGGATGCTCCGTGTCAAAAATCATGTCCAACCCAACTAGACGTGAAGAACTTTATTAGTAGCATTTCCACCAAGGTATGTAGCAAAAATCAAAAGGAATTTCGCACTCAATTACTGAAAATTGGTCTAATTTTTAGAATTACTATGGAGCAGCGAAAGCAATCTTTTCGGACAATCCATTAGGTCTCACTTGTGGAATGGTGTGTCCAACTAGTGACCTTTGTGTTGGATCATGTAACCTTTATGCATCTGAAGAAGGTCCCATTAATATCGGGGGTCTTCAGCATTTTGCAACGGAGGTAATTAATTACTTGATAGCATTCATATCTTTTATTTTCTTAACCAATTTTTTAAAATAGATGTTTATGAAAATGAAAATCCCCCAAATTCGTCCACCTACGCCTGAACCTGGCAGTGAAGTTGCGTTTAAATCATCCAAAATAGCTTTGCTCGGTTGTGGCCCTGCTTCTGTCTCTTGTGGAACATTTTTGGCTAGACTTGGCTACGAGAATATTACAATTTACGAGAAGCAACCGTACATTGGGGGTCTGAGCACTTCGGAAATCCCCCAATACCGGCTTCCTGTTGATGTAGTTCATTTCGAAATTGATTTGATGAAGGACCTCGGGGTAAAGGTGGAAACAGGGAGGCAATTGTCATCTTCTGATATTACCTTGGAAGGATTGAAGAAGGAAGGTCATGACGCCGTTTTTGTCGGGATTGGTCTACCCAATCCAACGAAATCGGGTCCTTTCAAGAACCTTACAGAAGCTGCTGGATTTTTCACTTCCAAAGATTTCCTTCCCAAAGTCTCCCTTGCTAGTAAGCCCGGAATGTGTAAATGTATGAGTGAGAAACCTCTGCCTCAGCTATCCGGCAATGTAATTGTTCTTGGGGCCGGAGATACAGCCTTTGACTGTGCAACATCCGCACTTCGGTGTGGAGCTAGTCGGGTATTTGTCGTCTTCCGGAAAGGATTTACTAACATCAGAGCAGTCCCTGAAGAAATGGATCTGGCAAAAGATGAGAAATGCGAATTCCTTCCGTTCCTCTCGCCAAAAGAAGTTTTCATGAAAGATGGAAAAATAAGTGGGATGGAATTTTATCGTACGGAGCAAAATGAGAATGGAGAGTGGATTGAAGATTACGAGCAAACTTGTAGATTAAAGGCGAATTATGTCATTTCCGCTTTTGGTTCTGGATTGTATGATGAAGAAGGTAAGAAATAATCGTCTAGCTAAATTAGCATTTTAATAAAATTATAATTTATGCAGTGAAAAATGCCTTGAAGCCACTCACTCTTAACAAGTACGGTCTTCCAACGGTTAATGCAAAAAGTATGGAGAGACCTTTAAGATATTTTTGATGTATGAATTTATTTTATTTTATAATTGTAGATTGTAATTGCGAGCATAATGTGCACATACAACATGAAGGACTGGACAGAGCTTGCGCAAATGGCCGAGAAGGCTGGAGCTGACGCTCTCGAGTTGAATCTTTCATGCCCTCATGGAATGGGAGAGAGAGGAATGGGACTGGCTTGTGGGCAAGATCCCGAGTTAGTAAGGAATATATGCAGATGGGTTAGAGCTGCAGTTAAAATCCCATTCTTTGCTAAACTTACGCCAAATGTGACCAATATCGTTGAGGTAAATGCTTTTGTTTACAAATTTGTATCAAGTCATTAAAATGCGATTGTTTTTAAAGATTGCAAAAGCCGCTTATGAAGGAAAGGCAGATGGTGTAACAGCCACAAACACATTGTCTGGTTTGATGGGTCTGAAAGCTGATGGTCAACCTTGGCCTGGAGTTGGAAATGAGAAGCGAACGACATACGGTGGCGTCTCCGGTAACGCCATTCGCCCCGTTGCCCTTCGAGCTGTTTCTGCAATTGGAAGGGCGCTTCCAGGCTATCCCATTTTAGCAACTGGGGGCATCGACTCTGCTGAAAGTACTATGCAATTCCTTCATTGCGGAGCGTCTGTTGTGCAGATCTGCAGTGCTGTTCAAAATCAAGATTTTACTGTTGTCGAGGATTACATCACGGGACTAAAGGCATTGTTATATCTTCAAAGCTTGGGCCTAAAAGGTTGGGATGGACAATCTGCTCCAACGCCTAGACACCAAAAGGGCAAAAGTGTGACTAGTGCAAATGTCGTCGATAAGGTAATAAAATTTAATCGCGTCGGACTAAAAATACTAATACAATTCTTTCTTATTACCAGCACCTTCCATCCTTCGGAAACTACCTAAAAGAAAGGGAGCACATCATTGCATCCGAGAAGAAACGAGTGACTATTCAAGACCTTGAGAACAAAATTGGTAATCGCATTATCCTCCAACCGGAAGCAGCCATTCCTACAGTTCAAGACGTAATTGGCCGTGCTCTCCCAATGATTGGAACTTACAATCAGTTAAACAATCAACAACAAGTTGTTGCTCTGATTGACGAGGTAATACTTGATAATCACCTTATCCTCAACACCTCACAAATTTTCTCAATTTCCAGGAAATGTGCATAAACTGTGGGAAATGTTACATGACATGTAACGACTCTGGCTACCAAGCCATCAATTTCGATGCAGAGACCCACCTCCCCCACGTCTCTGATGACTGCACTGGGTGCACTTTATGCTTATCAGTCTGCCCTATTGTGGATTGCATTCAGTAAATTGATTAACTAAAAAAAATCATTATCAATTAAAATCTAATCCATTTCTTTACAGGATGGTCCAACGCCCAACCGAATACATTCCAAAGCGTGGAATCCCTGTCAAATTAAATGTCTGAGGAAATCATTGTCACCCTCACCCCGAATATATCATATCAATCATCATTAGCTTGAATGTTGAATAAAGTTTGAACAAAACATTTTCATATCCTTTGTCTATTTTTTCATACACGCCATATCCATCTAAGGCAACCCTACACTTTCATTTTCATATCGGGTTCCTTCAAGGGCCCATTTTCATAATTGAGCTGTTATGCAAAAACCATCTCAAATTTGGAACTTCCAATTCCAACCAGGAATTCTCCAGCCCTACACCATTCACACTTTGTCCAGGCAGGTTCCAGCCAGATTTTTTTCCAACCAAACTCTCTCTCCTTCTCTCTGACAAGTCATCCTTCAAAGAAGCTATCGAACTGGCGCGAATTTGAAATAGAAATAGATTCTTAAGAGAAAGCAATACAAGCCATGTATGAAGCTCGGCTTTTCCTCAATTTTTTTAAAAATATTAACCTAATTACTTTAATTATCCGGGGATAATTTGTAAATATCTTAGGTCTCCTTGTACAAATTTAGAGGAAATGTATTATTAAAAAAAGTGAAAAACTCTTTAATTTTTTTTACAAATTTTAATCCGGAAGTGACTATGAACAGAATATGACATTTTTCGGACTTTCTTCCACATCTTCTGTAGGTAATTACAAAACATAACATAACAGAGGTCACAGGTCACGTCTTTTAATATCAGAAGCAAAAAAAAGTTACCAAAAGAAAATTTCTGCGGAAAGCTAAAAGCGTTTTTAAAAAGTGAACTTGGATATTTTTTAATTGTAAAAAAAGTGAATTTTTAAAAGGAGATAATTTTTTAGAATATAATAATAAGAATGACACGTCATCTTAAGATTTCCTAACGTCTTAAAGAGAGAGAGAGAGAGAGAGAAAAGTATTTAGTTTCTTGATTGGTTGGTGTGGCGGTGTTTTCACACCCAGTTTGGAAATATGACCGTGCACAGAACGATTGATATGCCGTCGTCTACAGGTAAATATGAAGAGTTAATGGTGTATAACTAATTTACTAACGTTTCGGTAATAATGGTAATCCTGAGCATGCTTTTCTAACTCTAATCCTGTCTGAGTTTTTTGAGTAGCCACTGCTTTTTTTTCTTTCTAAAAACTTTGATCCGATATCCGATTATGCTTGTGAAAGAGGAAAAAGAATCAGTCTATCAATTGTCGGTGCGGTATGAGAGAGAGAGTGATTGGTGGTGACTTTCTTGAGGATTGAGTTATGCTCACGTTTTAGTGGGTTGGGAAGATTGAGAGATTTAACAGCCGGTTTAGGATGGCGAGGGATTTGAGGGGTCATTACAAGTTTGTTTTGCAGCCACCCCCTCCAGTTCCGGTTTTTACTAGGATGGCTCCACATCATCAAAATTACGGGCATTTTGTGCCCCCACCTCGTAATCCGATTGCTCCTCCGCTACAACTTCCACAACCTATTCAGCAAGCGCCACCACCACCACCTCCACCTCAGCAACCTGTTTATTATAGTCAAGTGGGGCCGACTCCGGTGTCATATGTTTTAGTCCCGAATAGTCACAACAGTCTGAGTGTTAATAATCTCGTACCAATTAACCGTCATAGTCACCGTGTCAATCTCAGTCATCATCGTAGTAATTTCCCGAGATGTAATTAAGAAATTTAATTATTTTGGTGTGTGGGTTACTAACCGACGTTTCTGGGCTAACTTTTGCTTCAACATTTGTTTACAACTAACATTTATCTTACTAGTTTAGATTAAGGTTTAGGATTTAGAATTTAATTGTTATTTTTTTCTGTGGATATTTTTTTTACAGGTATTGATGGAGTCCCAGAACAACTCAATGGCCACCATCATATGCCCTTGCACAACTTTTCAAACGTCAACGTTTCGAACAGCAATGAGGACAATGGGATCAGAGATGTTTGGGCGGAGAATTTGTACGATGAGTTTCGAATGATTAGGAGTTTGTTGCATCGTTACAATCATGTGGCGATGGTAAGCAATTGTTGATTATTGTTTTGCTTGATGCGAGATTTTTTTTTAGTAATTATTTGGGTTTTTAATCACAGGACACTGAGTTTCCAGGAGTTGTTGCTAGACCAATTGGAGAATTCCGCAACTCGTCAGAATACCAGTATCAACTGTTGCGGGTGAATGTAGATATGCTAAATATTATTCAGATAGGACTTACCTTCATGGATGAGCATGGGACCACCCCGCCCGGTATCTCAACGTGGCAGTTTAATTTTAAATTCAACTTGGCGTAAGTTGATATACTTTTGGGTTTGGTGATTTGGCAAGTAATGGCCGTTAGTAGGAAGGTAATACCAAACACTTTTATTAATTTCAGCGAGGAAATGTACGCCCAGGATAGTATAGAACTTCTTACCAACTCGGGGATACAGTTCAAGAAGCACGAAACGGATGGAATAGATTGGCGCTTGTTCTCCGAATACTTTATTACATCGGGATTCCTACTTAATGATTCAGTCAAATGGCTGTCATTTCACAGGTTTGTATTCCTTGAAATAAAAGTGGGTTTTATTGACTAAAGTGAATTAATAATCAACTGATATTATGTTTTGTATTATAGCGGCTACGACTTTGGCTATCTTCTAAAGATTCTCATCAATAAAAAGCTACCGAAAGACGAATCTGGGTTCTTTGACCTCCTCAAAATATATTTTCCACACATCTATGATGTCAAAGTATGAAAATAACCTAAATTGTTAAATTAATTATGTATAATGCAGATAATGAGCTGGGGGCATTGATGAGTTAATTTTCTTTTAAAATTCCAGTACCTAATGAAAAGTTGCAAGAATCTAAAAGGAGGTCTTCAAGAAGTAGCGGACCAGCTGGAATTAGAGAGAATTGGACTTCAGCACCAAGCAGGAAGTGATTCATTGCTAACAGGGATGGCTTTCTTTCGAATGAAAGAAGTATGACTCCACTTATTATCCGTATTTTTACGAACTTTCTAGAAAATCATGTTCCTCTATTAATCATTTAATTCCCCATTTCAGATGTTTTTTGAAGACAACATCGACGAGGCAAAGTACAGCGGTCATTTGTACGGTTTCGGTACTTCATTTGCGCAATCCAACGACCTGACAGTTTACTACCCTCCGCCGCAGTCAGAACATGCTACAAACAATAGCTACTGAAGAACTGATCATTGCCATTCATTTTACGATGAATTCAAAAACTATTTTAAAACTTTTGCATGATGTTATGTGTTGCATGTCATTATCAAGGTAAAAAAAACATTGTAGGCTATTTTTCAAAACTTGTTATATAATTACCACGTAAAACGACTTTAACGTTTCAAAATTTCTGTAATAATTCTGTTTCTCTGTAATAATGTACTTGTGTAATATTTTTTTTGTGTAAAATCATTTTCAACAAGCTTGATTTCGGAACGATTAGGACATTATTGTCTTTGAAGTGAAAGGAGTAATAATAAAAATTTTAAGGGAATATTTTTCATCGAGAAATATATATTAGCTCTCATTATTTATTATAATTTCTTTTTGACTTTCTGTGTATTTACAAAACATTGTACCATTCTTAATCTATCATAGTATCGTAACAATCATATTATTTTTATTTTCATTGAGAAAAAACCTAAGCTACTAATTACATAATTATTCCCACTCAAGCTACATTTAAAAGACCCGACATTGACCCAAACCTTGATTTATCCATCAAAGCTAGACAAACTCAACCATTTGCACCAAGCATATCCACATCCTCCAAACCTAATCATTAATCAACCCCCAAATATTACAAAACGTTCATACTTCAAACACACCATTTAAAAATCTCTTATTTTCTACACGTAAATAGAAATCTTCTAATTGAATTTCAATCTATCTACAGTATAAATAAATATTTATTAACAGGGTGTAAAGTACAAAGTTTGATGCTTGACACCATTCGGTGAGTTTAACTAATGATGATCACTATGATGGCCCTTGACTCTCAAAATCCATCTTAAGGTCTGTATCTGGAGAGGCGTTTAGCATATTAAGAGTCACTTCCTGGGAATGTGGAGGGGGAGTAACAGTCGGTGGCAAAGGTTGGGGTGGAGGAGCCTGCGCTACTACAACCGAAACTACTGGCGTCTTCTTCCCCACCTTTTTACTTCCTTTAATAGACCCTCCCGCATTAGACTGACCGGAATTCACTGAGGGAAGGTTAAGGCCGGCGTTTTCAAACTCCTTCTTTCTCACATTAGAATTTATGTGCGTCCTAAAATTAAAAAGGGATTAAACCAATCGCTATAATAATAAATACTCCTTGAATGAACCCTCTTACATTGTCCTCAGCCTAACTCGATTCGATATATCATCAATCTCATTAGCAAATTTTGTCAGACACGTGTGCATCAAATTAATATCTTCTTCTGTCCATTTCGTACTAAAAGATAAAATATTCATTCAAGAAGTATTCCCTTAAATTATATAAGAATCAATCAAATACCTTCCGCCACTATTTGACTTATCAAGTTGCATTGTCAACTCTCCCAGTTTGGTAAATGCGGTTCCGGCCGCCGTAAATATTTCCCCTACCTTAAAAAAGAAATAATTAAAAAAAACTTTCTCCCAACTCATCTCTTAATTCTCTTACCTTTGAAGCAGAGCTCATGACTTTTGACTGATCCAGCAGCTGACTTAAATTTGCGAAAAAAAAACGGGGCAAGAAACACCGTCTTTTCGGTGACGTAAGCAACAATAATATTTATGTTTAGTAAATGTGTTCTCTCTCTCCGATCTGTTTAAGTAAAATATACGGTTTTTTTATACATTTGTCTAATGGTAAAATCTACTCTCTCCTTCCATTCAATGGTAATAGTACTCCTCTTATGCTTCTCTGGAGAGATGAGACTCTCGTCATGAGAGAAGCTCTCAAAAGTGGCTACCAAGAGATGGCTTATGTGTGAAAAGAACGCTACTCGTTCAGAGTGAGGGATGAGGGGCATTGGGAGATGGAGAAAATAGCATTTTACCAACGGAAAAGGAACGTTTGCAAAAAAAATTTATGAATTTCAAAGAAAATTATTTATAAAAATTTGGATGAATTTGAATTTGATTTTTGGAGTTGAGCGATTTCGAAAGGTATTTTTTCTTGGAATGATGATGGAGGATTCCTACCATCGTTATGTGGCTCTTGTATTGAATGTGGGGCATAATGCATAAATCTCGGACCATTTCCACACGGACAGCTAAACTGTAAGAGTGACATTGTCCGCCATCTTCACTCTCCTTTCCTTGCAATTTTCCATACAAGCGTATTCGCAATAGAGACCTGTTGGTCTGTCGATGTGGAAGAGAGCCCATATCTCACGCTCTATTCCAACTCATCATAGTCTCTCAAGACACTCAAGCTCAGGCTCATTCCAATCTTAATCTTTGTTCAGGCTAGAGCTCCTGTCTCAAGCTGAAAAACTGTTTGAATTTTAGTAATTTTTTTAAAAAGTGTTTAGTGAGACAGTTTATTAAGAGAATTTACTGAAAGTCCGTAACAATGTCAAGAAACAACAATGACCCCAATCACCCACCTCGTCCACCGAATCCTCGTCCTGGAACGCCTCAAAATCCATGGCGTGCACACCCCAACCCAAACATCCCCGTTATTAATCCTGGGGCTCAAGGGAGGCAGGGGGTTGGGGAACCTCCCCCGGATGTTCCTATACCCAACCCTTTCCCGGCACACATAGCACCTTTGGCGGCGGTATCAAGGGCATCTGTCCTTCATCTACTTCAACGGCAACCTAGACTCGTAAGTCAAATTTTAATTATTTTTCAAACTTCTTTTCTCTCATTTCTCTCAGTCATAAAATCACACCCAATAACGGCCATTTTTCATATAATAATAGAAGCAATTATTAACTATGCAAAAACTATCATCTTTCGCTCTCACATCGTAAAACGTGGCACATTTTAAACCGAAATTCTTTTTCTAAACTTTGAAATTCTGAAATATTTCGAACCTAATTGTCATAATCTATTAAGATGTTAGAGGATAAGCTCCATATGGAGACCATTCACATAAAAATCATTCAATTTTATTCTTTTTCGTCATTTTTAATAATCTTTACGACTTTCATCCCTCATCTAGGCGTTGCCTCGTTGACAAATTATGAATCATAAAGCTACTCAGACTATCTTAATTATCCTACTTTACTTATAAAGCTTATGTCATTTTAATTAAAGCAAATTTCTCACCACTCATCAATATCTTACGTGGCGCATATTAATTCACGGAATAGTTTTTCCTGGAAGCGTGCGTGCCTTTTCCCTCATGGTAGAATGACAATTTCTCATGTCCAAAAGCATTCTTTAAAACTCACATTCAAAAAAACATTGATAAGAATGACTCCCAGTCCATCATGGAAACGGTTCATGAGTCAGTTGGACATTTTTCTTAAACTTCGGCACGTTTAACGATTACAACGAAAATTAAGAAGGGATTATACCAATCAATTATTTCTTCCCACAGGGCTCAAGCATAAAATTTTGCATGATGCCATTTCATTCTCCAACAAAATAGTTTGCCGAAAACATTATGATAAAAAATATAAACTGGAAAATCTGACCTACTTAAAATCAATAGCTTTTTAATGTTAACAGGTGTCAATTATTATAGCTTGTACGAAGCTTATTTTTTTTATCTTTTCGTTTCACATAGCCGGCTCCAATATCGTAATCTTTGAAGGCTATTACGAACACTTCCTCGGAGAAAATTTGAGGCTCACATAATTAACAATTATAATCCTCTTAAATATATCTCCAAACCATTCCATTACCAAGAAGGCGCTTTTAATCCCTCCAACTTGGAAATAAAAGCGTGATAAAATTATAATTACAGGCGACAAGTCAAAATTTAATAGACTTTATCCTAAACCAACGTATTCATTTTGTCTCAATGATTTCCGTTAATACTTGATTACATGGCCAATTTTATCTGGAGTTAAATTAGCTACACGTACATGTTACAATTTCGAGGAATAGCCATAAAAAGCCTTTGGATAATAAATCCGAATGGTTCCAAAACCTCTTTTTGTTAAATATTTTGTCATAAACTTTGATCTCGTCAGCATTTGCACTTTGAACTTGAATTTAGACGAGCAAAATTGGCACATTTCTGAAAGAGAAACAAACAGCTTCTCTAGCTATCAGCTAAGAAAATGACATGACATATTTATAAAAGGAGTTTTTCATCTGTGTACATTCAACTGTAATTAAGAATTAAGCTGAGCTTGCTTTTTTCACGAGTTTTGTTGCTATTCCAGAAAATCACAATCTTTCATAAACATGCTCAATATCAACATTTCATAACAAATCCCTTCCATGCAAATTTAATTTCAAGAGCCTTTCACCCCAGCAACCATCCTTGGAAACAAACACGCTTCATCCCTTCATAAAAACCTTTTTATATTCGTAATGAAATGGTGGACAAGTTTATTCTATCAGTTTTCACTTTCTCTCTGGTTTCCTTGAAATATGAAACGCATCAGGGCAAAATGAAAATGAATTAAATCGATATCTTTTTTCTATTTTACAAGTTGGGCATGTATCCGAATTTACCTCAGATTGGTAGAAAGCTTTTCATATCATGACAGATAGATATTTCCGTCGCAAGCTCTTTTAAGACTTGATCCGGAAGAGATCTCGTGTACAAATATACTCTTTCACGAATACCTCAATATTTATTTTTGTACACCTTAATATTTCCAAGTAATGTTGAGTAATTTGACATGACATTGCTATAGCACTGACAGCATCCCAATTTCCATTGTATCATTCCATAGAATCCGTCCAATAAATTACCGGTTAGAAGAGAAAAGGTGAAAGAAGGTCTCAAATATGTTGATCCTCTTTGTAGGCGATTCTTTTTATAACGAAATAGCTTGTAAAGAAATATGAAAAGTGTTAGAAAGTTTTTATTACTGTTTACCAAAGAAACAAATTGGTTTATAAGCACACTTGAATTAACTGTTTAAAAGATGAGAATTGGAAACGTTTTCGATTCACTCTTTGAGTAGGGAAATGAGATAAGCAAATAAACAAAAGTAAACACTTTTTCAGGGCACATTTGAAGTGTACTTTTTAGGGATGTGATGCGTGCAAATCTGATAATTACTAATTGGTAATGGGTGAATGATAAAATATACAAATTTATCAGGGTAGCTATAGCTGAATTATGTAATCGCATATTGCCTATATTATTTAAGTTTTTATACTTTATCACATTTTCTTTTGGCATATAAATTGTTTCTTGGAAACCCCATTCATATTTCCGCTTGCTCAATTTATTTCAATGAAAATCAGGGTAAATTCGCAGAATACTAATCTTTTTTTCCAAAAGGGATCAAAAGATAATGAAGGGATGAAGGAAATGCTTTTAAATTAGCAAATATAGTCAGGCGCTTTATGCTTCCATTTCTCGAATTTCTTCAACAGGACATTGGCGTACAAGTAGAACCATTGGATTTACGATTACAACCCCCACAGGTACAACCGGCACAACGTCCACCACCTCTGACACCTCGGCCTGCTTGTAAGTAAATGATTGATGGAGTATGTGAGAAAAAATGCTTTAAATTATTGCTTTTATACAGTTCGGAATATCTGCGGACGCTGCAGACGCTACCCTGTTAACGGAACATCGGAAATTTGTGACCCTTGCAACCTCGTCGCACACAGCTTCGTTACTCATCTACTGTGTGCGAGTTGCGGAGGACGCATGTTCGAGGAGGGGCCCACGCCCCACGAACAATACCCGATGTGTACTTGTGTAAGTAGCTTCAATTAAGTAATTCAATTGTGTGATTTCTTCTATTAACGAATTCTCTTCATACATTTCAGAATCCACGGAAACGGAAAGGCCAAACTAGCAGGGTTCCCCCTCCCTCAAAGCTAATTGCTTGTCCTCCATCATACAGGATGGAGTTACAACATAGTCGAAGACAAGACCAACTAGTTCCACTCCTGAGTCGTGCTGGTGGTTCAATCCAAGTATCCCAACAGCTTAGTTTGAATCAGGAGATGCAACCATCAACTTCTAGTGGAGCTTGGCAACCACCCCCGATTCCCCAACAAAGAGAAATGGCGGCGGAAGGCAATCCTCCAGCGAATCATTCTTTACCTGGAATTAACGGAAGGGAAGTTCCTAACGGTGGTGGTGGAAACCCAGCGGAAAGACAACATAATGCGAATGATCCAGATGAAAATGAAGTCGAAATATTGTTAATGAAACGCCATTTAAATAATCACGGCCAGGTAGTTTATACGCCTCAAGGGACCCACCCAAAGTCATCGTTTAGTGGATCAAGCCAAGAGCCAGAGCAAAATGCTGATATTCCTTATATAAATTGGCATGATGTAGAACTGCCACCGGAAGTAAGACGTAATTTTATAGGACAAAATCAACTTGATCCATATTGGCAAGCATATCATCAGCATCAACTAAATCAGTTGCGGAGTCAGGGGATAAGCTCTCAACAGGTTTGTGAGAATCAGCATTATAGCGATTGGCAAAATGGTTTGAGGGCCCGGAATGGGGATCAAAATGAATCTTGTAGATATGCTGGGCATAATGCTCACCAATATTATCAAAGGCCACCAAATCCACATGGAATGATAAACAACGTACATGCATTTCCACCCCCTCAACAACTTAATCAACTCCAACAGCAACGCCAACTACTTCAAGGGGATCGGCAAGAGTTCCCAAGAGGATTTCAGATTCAAGATGTGCTCAGACAAAATCATGAGATGGCAGGGCAACAGGGCCAACAACACTTTCAGTGTCAACGCCACTCGAATATTCCAAATGGGCAAGGTCAAAACGGGCAGTTTGGGATCGCAAACATTTTACAGTTTAATGGGCAAATGATGCCAGCACCACAGCAACCAGAGAGACCTTTGCTACCCGCATTGATCCCAGTGCCAGGTCTCAGGCCACTCCCTCCACTTCCTCCACTCCCAGCTCTTAATGATATGCATATTCAACCCGCGGTTCCCCGTTTCCTTGGAGATAATCGACCAAATGATGTGGGTGGAGTGGTTATGATTCCATTTAATGCTGCGCCTTGTCCACGACTCAGGGGCCGGAGACCTAATATAGATGAAGGCCGTATAATCAGACCACGTGGAAGGCCCAGGGCCCCAAGGGGCAGGGGAAGAGGAAGGGGCAGGGGAATGCCTATTCAAGAAATTGAAATTGATGGTCCCTTTGATCATCTAAGAAACCCCAGGAATGAAAGACCAGAAAGCACTGGAAGCCTATCTGGCTTAGTTCCGGCCTTACAAAACTGTGGCATTAACGAACCAAATGAAAGCCAGAATGGAGAAAGGTATCTTAAATGATGATATAATAATATTAGCCAAATATTGATGATATTTTTTCATTTTAGGCCACATCCAGCAATCCCTGTGCCTCCTGAAAATGCCGGTGAGAACAACGCTTCTCCAAATAACCCAACCAACTCTCAACAAGGACTAAATAATATTCTTCGGGCAATTGTTCACGTAAGTTGCATATCTAATTAAATATTTTAATCTCCTCTTAACTCCCATTTTCCTCTCCAGATTGAAGGCGACCCAGAACGAGGTATTGCTCCAGCTCCACAGCTATCTTTGCCCATTTTCCCCCACGTGTCTCCACCCTCTCCTTCTGCATTTGTCGAGGTAGAGACAACCGAGAATACTGAAGGGAATTCCACACCCCAACAAGAAAGTCACCAAATTCCCGAGGATGAACCCATTCCAGGGACTTCCGCAGAGATGAGGAGAAATGATCTAAGCAACTCCAATATTCCCGGCCCAAGTGGGGCCAATCAAGCTCCAATCTTTGCCCCACAAGAAAATGGACATGAAATCCAGGAAGAACCACGGGACGAACCACCCCCAAGGCCAAAGGCTAAAAGGGGGAGAAAGAAGAAGGACAAAAATGACAATACAGACTGTAACCGGTGATTAGTTTTAATTTCAATAATTAATTAGCTTCATAATTTTTAATAAAAGTTTAATTTCAAAATGTAATTAGTAATACCTGACATAACCTGTGATGGTGATCAAAGAAAATATTTTAGAATATGATATTTAGATTCTCATTTCTGCTAAGGTGTAATTTTATAAATTTACAAAGTCTATTGTAAATAATGTTCATAGTTTTTAATTAAATTTACCTAATTAAGTCTAAACAAGTTTTTAATTGTAATAAATTGCTTACGTCAAGAAATACCCAAATCGGTATCTTCCAGCCAATTACTGCCGGGACTTATGTTCTTTGTAATATTTGTACAGGAATATACTATATGAATTCTAGTTTTAATAAAAATTAAGTCATGTAATTTTTATCATTAAAAATATAGCAAATCTGATATGTTTTAGGTTTTATCTGTTGTATGGAATTGTTCATATGAAATATAAATTTGTAGTCTGCAGTAGAATTCTTTCTTTAATTTAGCCAAATAATAATTTTTAATTTAAAATAAATCCACTGTAACGTAGACAATTTTAAATAATTTTAATTTACTAAAAAATAATTGTTGTAAAGTAGAAATATTTGTAGAAGGAGAAGTCTACTAGTAGTTTGTCCTGCTTTTAGTTGACAATAATTTTAGACATGAAATAAAACGCTAATTTACTTTGATAGAATGGTAAGAAAAAGAATGTTCCTAATTGGAAGCTGAAACGGTGATTTACGAGCTTGTAGAATTAAGTAAAAATAGATTAGTCAATAGTGTACTAAAAAAAGTATAAAAAAACTAATAAAACTGTTAAAATCTCCAATTGATAGTATTCATATTTAAAAGGCATACAATCCAGTTTTGTTTCTCCAGCTCAATCCAAACAACCTGTTAGGAAAGATGTGAAAGTGGTCATTTCATAGCCTAAGGCATATCCAACATTCCTTTCTAGCAGGGACACCAAGGGAATAAAAATGAAAGGCTAATCTCACGGTCATTTTATCCCAAGCTCAAAATACTAATAGTTATATGCATTTTCAAGCGTCATCATTTAAAAGCTATTCTGGTCATCCTCACAGTCTCTTTAAATATGGAACTTTCTAGAAAAACATGCCAGATGATACTTGGTCCCTTGTCAGTTTTATTACTAGCAAGAGTATTCTGTGCAAGACCACATTTTAACTGTTTTACAACTCCACATAAGGCTAACAATAGTTTAATGACTGAGAAAATAGAGGATCCATCCTAATAAATCCTTTTCCATCAGTATTGAAATGATCGGAATTCTCATTTCTGCCTCTTCTCAACCAGCCTAATTAAAGGATACGGATATAAATGGGTTCTAGAACTGATTACTCTAAATTCTTGAGAAAGCCAGAGACGAGAGCAAAAACCTAGTAGCTTAGAGTAATCGCATAATTATCTGTTAAATATGTGAAAGGTAAATAGGTAAGTGAACTTATCCTGTTCATCACGGTGGAAATATATGGGAGACTGAGAGAAAAAGAAGCCTTTCTTCAAAAACCCATTTTCATGGTCTCTTACTCTTAAGCGTTAAACCAACCACGAAGTAAAACTCATAAAAGAAAGAATATTTTAAAGTCTCCGTCCACCAATCCATTGTAAAAATTACACTCATCTGAAAGGTATGCGTGGAGGTATTGCTATAGCGAATTAATTCTTGGAGCCCCTGTCAACTCACAGATCTTAGCATAAATATGAGGAATAAGGAAAAGGGAAATAGTCTCATCCCTCACCATACTCATCCCTTGCACATGCTTTTCATCATGGGAGAATTCCATTTCCAATTTTATTGTTGGGGGTTGCTCACTCTCCATAACTTCAACAATGTAGTTTTACTCTCGTAAACCGTAAAAACTACGAACAGAGAGGAATACTCTTTTCCTCCACTTGCACCAAGAAGCTGCAAAACACAATGTGTTTCTCACAAATGTGGTAAAGTGGCGTGTGTTTTGCCTTTTTTTCCCGAAATGTGTTGTGGTTTTTTTT
>JAHZMU010002496.1:0-47406 GCA_027743725.1 Rambutsinella grinnellia | reverse complement strand
CGAGAGGACTGTTCTTGATTGCTTCAGTAGCTTCATCGAGAGGACTGTTCTTGATTGCTTCAGTAGCTTCATCGAGAGGACGGTTCTTGATTGGTATGCCCGTGTCGTCTGATGGAATCTGTAACTTTCTCTTCCTTTTTCTTTTCACATACGGGACAGTACTCACATTTGATTCAATGTTTGTAGTCGGATTGAGATGTTCAGAAATTTGTGAAGCGTTGCAATATCTTAAATGTCTAGTAAACCGATCTCGAAAACAAAATACTCTGTCACATGCTTCGCATTTCACGTTTTCTCTCTCCATGCTACTTAAATGTTTTTTGAGTCGATTTTTAGTGCAAAAGGTAAATTTGCAAGTTGCACAAATCCAATCTTCCTCTCTTGTACCCTTCGAATGAGCAGCGAAAGCATTCGGACAGGTGAAAGTTGTTTGACACATGTTGCATAGTTCTGAATAGTTTTTTTTACAGTACTTTCTATGTCTTGTGTATTCATGATTTGCGCAAAAAAGTAGTCCACATCCACTACACTGTTCACTTAATCCTTTACGACCAGCCAAGTGTCTCTTTAATGATGTAGCACTAACCAAACAATCATGACAGAACTCACATTTGTATGTAGAACACTCTGATGCAACATGCAATTCAAATTCTTTAATCGATTGAGTCTTATATTCACAATTTTTACACTGTAACAACATTTTTGCGAATTAGTTCAGATGATTTCCAGAAATTATTTCCAGCAATAAAATTTTAATAATCAAAACTAAAATGAACATGTGACATATGATTCACTATAAATGTCTGACGTCGACGATGTCCCACGAACGACTGACGACTGATACTGACACTCTAGAAAGATGCAACAATCTGTCTGAATATATTACATATAAGCGTATGTTATAGTTATAGGAAATACATAAACCATATTTATGTAGTAGGTAACAGCAAATGTTAACCAGCAGAAACAAATTACGTTTTCGCCAGTTAATGTAATTAAAAGTATTGTCGAATTCGAAATACCTTCATGTCAATATGTTGCGATAAATTATTAGATGCAGAATAAAATTGTTTAAAAATCGTTTAGTATGGCATACAAAATCAAAAGGTCGGATCGCTAAGAAAGACAAGCTTATTATATAACAATATGGAAAAAAAATTCAGAAATACGTAAGGAAGCAGGATACTATCTACATGATATATTGTGTCGTTTAGAAAAAATCACTCGTTCCGTGAATTCTACCATATTAAAACTAAAGTAGATAGCTCTATCTTTACGTAGCATAAATTTATCAAATAGTCTTGCAAATATTTTTACTAAAAATCAATCCGAGGTAGGGCAGTTAAGAAATGGCTTCCAAGATCAAAATCCTAGAGTGCTACGACTGTCTGACTTGTCACTGCTTTCAGAACAACTTTCCAAGAGAGTTCATGTCATGGGTCATCGCGAGGGGCTGGACGGTCTTCCAAATGGCGACAATGGAGAAAGAGGAACTGTTCCAAGAGATTGGAAACCGCTTGAGTGTAGTACAGAGAATAGAATTTCGATGGATATGTGAGCAGCTTATCATATTTCATAATGGAGAGGATTGTGCAGTTACTCATCAAGACTATTTTGGCAAATGGAGAAAAATAAAGACTGGAGACGAAGTGTTTGACATCCACACTTTAAAAGGTGGAATCACAAGGGGTGACCTGGCTGTATTCTTGGAACATCCTGGCGGAGGCATTGAAGAGAGGAATATTTTTATGCAGAATATTCTGGACGGAGTCGACAGGGACAGGCACAGAAGACTAAAGTATTCGGAGCTTCCGAACGTAGAAAGGGAAACGGCATTGGTTATCGAGACAAGGGTCGAAAATTCACTTGCAGGAGCAATACGTTTGGACCAGAACTACGTCAGTCAAGTTGGGGCGCATGCTTCTGTCGCTACTTTGGGCTTGTCAATGGATAGGATGAATGATCTTGGGGGTTTAATTGCCGGCAGCCATTACAGTGTGGTGATTCTGGACGGACTTTGCACAGTGGATCCTGTCAACGCCGAAGAAAATGTCAGTCTCCAAGTTGTTGGTCGATGGATGGATTTCCTGCAAGAACGAATGGTCAACTTTGAGCAGTCTGCATTTATTGTCCTCGTCCCACTCCCGGTTATCAACCCCATCCAGTTTGCTCGAGACAACGGCTTTCTCTTGCCGACAAATTCATTCAACTCAAAGTTTCAAGTTGGAAATCGATTGGCAAAAATGTAAATAATTTAACTTGATTTTTCTTTACATTTACCTAGCTTTATAATATCGGAATTTAAACTAATTAATTGATTTTAATTTACAGCATGACATGTGGTGATGACGTGGAGTAACTCGACAATCAATCAAGAAATTACATAATGATTTTAATAGTTTAAGTTATATTATGAATACTTTAGATTTTCATGTTGTGCTGACATAAAATGGACAGATTTATTAGTAATAAAAAAAGAAGCATGTAAATAATTAGTAGTATATTTTAATTTTAATTTACATACACTAGAAGAAACATTATCATAAACAGTATTTTTAGCGCATCATTTCATAAGTTGACTTTCACATGTTGATACAGTTCATAATGTCTCACGTTTCCCTAAAAAAGAGGAGGTTGTTTGGTTTAGAAGCCAGGAGAAAGCTACTGCTCTCCAAATCAATCTGCTGTCATTTACCGATTGTTGTCATGTAACCAAAGTGAAAGGACGAAAAGGTGAGACTTTTTGCATCGCAGTCATTCCTTCATCATTTACGTTTCTCAGATTCGAACTAGTAATTCTCAATTGCAAATCCAGACTTTTAACTTTTCTGATTTAATTGCTGCATATAGTTTTTTGCAGTCTTTCCATATAAGTCCTGATTATTTAATTGTCGTTTTCAAAATTTTTGTCACTTCAAATTCCCAAGCTTAAATTTTTGTCTTTTACAAATAATTTCAAAATGACGAAAGGACAAGGACCAGGCAAGTCAAAAAGAAGGCAAAGCACAGTCGATCAAAGGGTAGGATTTAGCCGAGGAGAAGACGGACAGCGACAAGAACTTGCGGAACACACTGAAATGGCCGGGGCTAACACCGTTGTATATGAACATATTGAGACCAGACAACCCCAATTTCGTTCGAGGTTTGACTTGGAAACATTTCCACATATGACACGATTCCGGCCCCCGCTTGAAGATTTCACCTACACTATTCGGTTTGGAGCTGGAGAGCAGTATGAATGGAGGTCTTTGTTGGACAATTTTAAGGATATGAAGACAAACCCGGATGCGGCATGGGACAAGCTCACTGACGACCAACGCCTCTTTATCCGTTTCCTGTTTATCGGACAAGTCGACTTTAATATGGTTCGAATAGAAGACGTAGAAGATACGAACAAGCATATGAAGATCAGTTTCGCAAACCTGAAAGAGCTACTCGAGATGTTTGGAAGCAGAGTCGAAGGCATCGAGATCCAGTTTTTCCGCCTTTATGGCAATCATAAGATATCAGCAGACAACATGCAAAACTTATCCAACATTTGCCATGTCCTGATTCCAAAGCACTGTCAGAATTTTAGGATCCTAATAGCTTCCGGTGACTGCTGCGGACGCTTCCCTTACGGTGTCTCTCTGGGAGAGAAAGTTGAGGGCAGCCCTGGTTTTCCAAACATTACAACGCTGATAATCTCTGAAGGTTTCGGGTACGCGCGGGAGCTGACTGAGATGATTGACGCCAACGAACAAATCAGTAAGTGCATTCAACTCACAATGTATCAATTTTCCCATTCAGAAATTTAGTAACGTTAAAACTTTTTTTTATAGAGCTTATCCATCTTTGTGTGAACCAATCCGATTTTTCGACTGTCTACTCTCTCAACCACTGGAGACAACTTCAGTGGATCAAGATCCTGACTATAACAGAAGTGACCGCACACATTGTGGACCTGGTGAATGAAAGGGAACTCCACAAACCCATCATGTCATTGTTCAAGTCATTAGAGAAAGTCGTGCTCCGAGATGCCGTCACCAAAAACATAAAAGGACTGTGCCGTTTTATCGATGAGACAATCGAGAAATGTCCGCGCCCCACACCGATCGAGTTCTGTGTGGACAAGTCTATCGTCGGAGACAAACCCGACTTCAATGGGCACCAGAAGACAACGCACCTACTTCAGACTCTTCACATCAACATGGAGTCTTACGACAACAAATACGAGCGAATCCTTAAATATATGTCGTCGATAACTGAACTGTTTGTCCATGTGAGCGAGGGTTCCGCAGGAAGGGAGCGATTCTACAGACGATTCGACTGGGAAACATGTGACGGCCTCCGCAAGGTATTTGATGTCACCAACAAGGAAATATACACAGCTTCGTATTCATCCAGAGATGCTGCCTGAATGCTTGGTCTGATTTTGTTCAAATGTCGAGTACAAACTACAGTATTTACTACTAACATATTATGATTACATGTCGAATATAAACATTTGGTTATAAAAGTTTAGAAGAGCTGTCAAAAGAAACAATGTGCAAATAAAGCAGATTTTGTTAGTAATAAACTATTCATGAGTTGCGGAAGTTTGTATTACTTTGCATAATTTCTAGTATAGCTACAACTATAGTTTAAATTAAAGCTTACATTAAATTAAGACACTTTAGCAATTACTTTAGTAGTTAGAATTTAGATTTTATTTTTACAAGACATGTAAGCGAAAATTTTAGATGAGGCACAGTTAATAAAATAGACATTGGAATTTAGTAAGTCATATATCAAAAAGCAAGACAATCAAATCAATCATGGCACTGATAAAACTGTACTGTCATCGTCTTCTATCATCGTCGGACTACGGGTCGTGGCTGGTTCTGATTACGTGGGGGTGAAGGAGGAGGAGGAGATGGTCCCCTAAATCGCACAGGCCTAGCACGAATTTGATCCTTGTTCATGTAGACAGCGTTAGCTTGCCCACTGAAACAACAGACATCCATTCATTCATGATTTTCAATTAAAAATCAGATGTAATGACAATATTATTGGATACATACTGGATATTCATGTTCATAATAACTCCATAGACACTCTGTGCGAAACGTCTCACTGTGGCAGGTGACGGTGTAGCATTAATAAGAATCTTCAGATGCTTATCGGTCCTGGTCACAACCCTCCTATCTGCCAATGGAACAACTTCTCGCCTGAATCCAAATCGTTTCAGAATTTGATACGCCCTGTTGTACTGTGTGAAGAACATATAGTTTAGACAAGAGTGGGGATCTTCATAAGCATCAGCAATCTTTCGCTGCAACTTTGCCATCAGATCTACGGAATGTAAGGTTGGCACAAACGGAAGAAGCAAAAACTTATCCAGCTCCCTGTCAGGCAGTCCACTTATCATTGCAATCAGCTCCTCTTCAGTCCGACAGTCCAACATATCAAAGAGAAACGTAGATGTGGGGTAATGAGACTTGGCGTGAGTACTGGTGACATTATGGTGCTCATGAAGAGGGTCAGGCTCTCTTTTGAATCCCTGGACACCGCAAGTTCTGTTGCTCATGTAAATTACAACATAGTCCAGGTGCCGCAACAAGGCGAAACAGGGTCCTACTCTTTCATTGAACGTCAGATGGTGTCTTATGACATCACGAAATCCTATCTTTTCTGAAGCATCCTCAAACCACCTTTTCGTTTCTCTTGCATCTGGAGAAAGGTCATCCTCGACAGCGTTCTTGAGATGTTCATATAGCTCTTCGTCACCAGGCGGATACAGGAAGTTGTCCATCACGTTACAGTACGCTTCCGTTATTAGCTGCGCCCTTGCGTTCATTGCGGTCTGACAGCCCTGCATGTACTGGTATAGTCTAAAGTGGGAATTGACTGGCACCTTGTCCGGTTCCAGAGCAAATCTGTCGAGTTGTAACTGCAAGTTTTGTTGCACGTGCAACCTAACTATATGCGGTACTGGGTCATACAGCATTGATCTGAAGGCGTTGCACTCCAAGGCTCGTACAAAAAACTCGTAACCAAAATCATTCCAAGCCACCCACTCGAAATTCTGGAATGATGGTAAGTGATAACGGACGGCAACTGGAGACGATCCTTTAAGTTGTTCGATGTATCGGTTCATGTCAACCAGCATATAGAATCTTTCTCTCATCATTCTTCGACGGATTAGAGAGAATTCTGTCGAGTCAATAAAAATTATGTCATATGAAACATTCCAAATAAATTAACCACAAGGACTGAAATGATCAGATTTTACAATATAAAGTCTTACCCAGTCTAAATCGCGGTGTAAAGTTTTCCACAAGTGGTAACGACTTTCGTCTTTTCCTTTGACAATTTTGGTTATCACCTTCCTCTCCCCTTTGAACATGGTCTTGTGCTGCAACTAACTGTCTATCCTGTGTCAGTAGATTTTCGGGGACAGAATTGGCTCTTCCACTGAAGACACCACGTTTTACATTGCCTCCTCCTATGCTCCGTGAAGCCACTCCCAGTCTAACAGCGCGACTATGCTCTTCATCCTCAGCGGCCAGTCCTTGTAACTCAATAGCTTCTAGTCTTTGCGCCTCCTCCACTACTAGTCTTTGTGCTTCCTCCGCAGCTTCACGTTCCATTTCGACTTCTGCAGCACGCCTCCGATCATATTCCGGGTCAGGTATATATTGGACTCCTGGTCGAAATTCTCCAGCGTTTGGATTTAAAGCGGCTCCTGGTCTAAATTCTCCAGCGTTTGGATTTAAAGCGGGTCCTGGTCTAAATTCTCCAGCGTTTGGATTTAAAGCGGGTCCTTGTCTTTGCTGATTAAGATCATCCTGTTGATTTTGAATATCGAGATTTCGCATCTCCTGCACAGGAACAGGGACATTGCCGACCGTAACTTGACCGTGACCTATCTGGTTGACTTGAGGGTAAGCAGGGTTCTGGAAGAAATTATATAATGGCGACGTCACAGGGATAGGACCAACGTATCCAAAGTGCGGATTGTATGGGACAGGTTCCGTCATGTGAGCTGGCATATTGTCTGCACTGTACTGATAGATGGGAAAGGGCGGGTAGTGAAGACCAGCAGTGTTATCAAACGGGACAAGGTTGGGGTAAACATAGACATTTGGCCAAGCTTCATGGACTGGCGGTGGTATTCCTTGACCAAAATGTTGGACATTTTGGTCTCCAGGAGGTGGAAATCTTTCCGCCATGACTTTGTACTGCCTTATCGATTCAAGAGAATTACAAAATTTGTATGGTATAATGGAAGGTTGGGGTATTGGTAGTGGAACGAATGTCGTTTTTTTCTTTCGCATAATCTATCATAATTTATGTTCGTTACAAAAGATGCATTTTGTTGCTACGTAAGGTTACAAGTCGACAGTCAGCGTCCCAGAGCGTTGCAGCGTCATCAATCAGTAAACACCTGTCAAAAATTGAATCATGTCTTGTAAACTCCAATTAATAAGATGCAAACGAACCATGTTTGTTAGGAACTGATCTCACAGAAGCTGACATTCCCGGAACTGCCAATGTGGAAACGCTCTTTTTATGCAACTGTTATTAATTTGCTTGGTACAAGTATGGAAATGAATATGAAAATAAAATGCAATTACTTTTCATGAAAATGATGCGCAAGAAATCAAGTATTTTTTTATAAACATAAACAAATAATTCGTCCATTTATTAATTAATTAATTACCACATTACATTCAGTGTAGTGACAAAATTTAAGATGCAGACACATAATGTCACGATCTACTGTCCTGTATCCTGATTATAGACTTTCTGATTTTCTGTCAGAGTAATATGCTTTTCACCAACAGAATGACTGGATTGTATACATTCGCTTTGAAAACGCTTACGGTACCGCAAATGTCTTTCAATCTTTTTTCCATGCAAGTCATATTGTAACGTTTTTTTACGTCACGTAGTGAAAGGGAAGCTGATGCTATTCGCATGCAATTCATATAGAAAATATTCAGCTTTCATTTACGTAATATGTAACACACAAACGTTTATTCCATTCAAGGAACTCGTCGCTCGCAGTTCACAGTAGTTGCTGTTGACAAGGCCAGCATTTTAAAATTAGTCAGTGAACATTAAAAAGAAAAGTATTGCAAAAAGAGAGAAAGTTATGGCTTCAAAGTATCAAATCGCAGAATGCTACGATTGTCTGGCGTGTCTCTGTTTCCAGCACGAGTTTTCGCATGGATTCATGGCATGGGTCATTGATAGGGGCTGGACTGTCAGGCAAATGGCGACCATGGACAAGGAAGAACTGTTCCGGGAGATTGGAGATATACTCAGCGTTGATCAGAGGCGAGACTTTCGATTCATCTGTGAGCAACTCATTGAGCTTCACCAAGGAAAAGATTGTGCAGTTGTGCATCCAAACTACTTTGGAAAGTGGGACTACTTGAAAGTTGGAGACGCATTGTACGACGCTAACACGGCAGAAGGTGGGATGACAAGAGGAGATATTGCATTATTGTTGGAGTCGCCAGTTAACGGACTCGTCGGGCGTGATCACTACGCGGTTAATCTTATGGATGGGGTTTATCAGGACCAGGATAGGTTCATGAAGTATTCTTATTTGCCACTTGTGGAAAGGGACAGGGTCCTGATCATCGAGACTAGGACCGAAGGTTCACTGGCGAGCCGAGTCGAACTGAACGAGAACTATGTCAGTCAAGTTGGTGCAAGGGCTTCTTTGGTTACACTGGGATTGTCTGCTGACAGGATGGATGACTTGGGCGGATTGCTAGCCGGAGGTCACTTTAGTGTCGTTGTGCTAGATTGTCTTTGCACATTAGATCCATCAAATGAGGATCAAGAGATTAGTATTGAAACTGTCCAACAATGGGTGGACTTTCTGACGGAGAAAATGGTCGACTTTGAGCAGTCGTTATTTGTTGTCCTCATCCCACTTCCGGCTACTGACCCTACTGGATTCGCTCAGCAGAGAGGTTTCATGAAACCAGAAAAAAAGTTCTACTCGCGACTTAAACTGAAAAACAAGAAAGTAATTAGGTGAGCAATGAATATTTTTAAACGCGGATCATGTCGCGCTGAAAAATGTAAATTCTTTTATACTAATTATACTTTGATTTTATTTGCAGCCTTCTTTGTACTGATCATGTGGACGGTTAGACTGACGATACAAAACGGGACAACTAAACGGAGCATGGAGTTGATATGAATTTTTATTTGATAGTGGAGATTAGCTCAAGTTGATAAAAAATAAGATAAGACACATTAAATCTTTTTAACACCATTTCATTATATAATTATTTTCATTTGCTTTTGTGTCAAATTCTAAATAAGCTGCAAATAAAACTGATTCAAAATTAATAGCAGAATTTTAGAATTGATAAGTTTAAAAATAATAATCACGCTAATCATATAATAAACAAATCATTTCATGCAGTGTCAATGTCAGCAGAACAGCAGAATCACGTCATAAAATTTTAGTAATGTCACATGAATCAGTGAATTAAATTAGGTCCAGCTTAACTAGCTCATCAAACGCCGAGTCAGGGGTTGAAGGTGAACAAAGTCAGATTTCCGGCTTCCCTGTTTAGATTCGGTACAATGTGAGACTCTGTTTTTCTATAAAGTCATACGAACAGTTTTTTACTGGACATATGCACATGTGCAAGCTCGCCGCTCGGCATGGCGTGTCAGCATCCCCTAAAAAAAGGATCAACATTTAATTTTAAATGCACTACTGTTTACTATTTTAATACATCAATTGATGCAATGATCTAAACTAAAAAATAATTATATTTAATTATGAATTTAATATTACCAAACCCATCAATTAAAAATGAATTTGCTTGCATACGACAGGCTCAACACCTGCAAAAGCTGAAACTTTTTTTACACAAAAGAAAAAGAGGCACAATTTTGAATTACTTTGCGCGTTAAATTAATCACTTTCATCAGGCTTTTAACTTTAATCATTAAATTTAAAATTACTCATTCTGTTGTGCAGTGCATTGGAGAAAGTCAGGCCGGGCCAGGTAAGTAATTTTAAAAGATTATTGTCAATTTTTTAGATTGAAATGGTAAATTTTGAAAAGTGAACTAGCTTGACTTGACATTTCAAATTAATTATAAACATATAAACTGCTTTACAGGTTACAACTGACTTTAATGTCGCAGTTTAATGTAGACCAAGACAGTGGGGGTGGGGATAAATCAAAATCGCAGAGTGTCCGTCAGCCGTTTACTGCCAATGATAGTTTAAATCAAACAGAATCTCGTCAGAAGTTTATGGACAATCGAAATTCAAATCAGACAACTGGGTCGCATAAAGTTGAGGGTAATCGCGGAGGAGGTCGTGGAGGAAGTCGTGGAGGGGCTTGCGGCGGCGGATATGGGAGAGGAATGTCTAGAGGGAGTCGTGGAGCAAGTAATGCTCAAATTCATGGATGGAATCCTATAGCCGATTGTGAACTGAATAATGGAGAAAGTCGCAGAGGAGGACGTGGAGGTAGTCGCGGAGGAGGTCGCGGAAGAGGTCATTTTGGAAGTCGCGGAGGAGGTCATTTTGGAAGTCGCGGAAGAGGTCATTTTGGAAGTCGCGGAGGAGGTCGTGGAGGTGCTCAAATAGGATTTCATGGATGAGGTGGCGGATGTAATATAGGAGGGGGAGGAGAAGGCATGTCTACAGGAGAGATTCCGTCAACTGGTAATGCTTGCGGAGACAAATCTAACGAAATGAGTCATGTTAATCCCATTGTCCTATCGAAAGCCGGAAGCGTTTCAGTTGCTGACATTAAGACTCCAAATAACTTGAAAGTAATTACCAATTAATCTGAAAATTTCTTGAAACGTAGTCAAATATTAAAAATAATTTAACCAATATTGTAATTTGTCAATTAAAGATGGAAAGGATAAAGTCAGTTGGCGACAGAGCAAGTCCGTATAGGGGGCGACGAGATGATAGGCGACTAAGAGGACCCGATATGGTTGATATGCATGGCAGTTCAAATAATAACAAAAATTGGCACTCTGGGATGAGAAATTATCGGGGACAATGGAAAGAAGACAGTGAAAATCATGATCCTGGTGGCAGTAGTTCCGGGCGAACCATAGGGCGTATTCCTAGACAAGAGCGATCTCGGTTTGGAGTCGGGAAGGATTGTGTTCAGAAAACGGACAAGAAAGTGTCGAGCATTTCATCATCTCCTTCACACTGTAGTCGTAAAGAAGAGTCTACATGGACAGCGTCAAAATTCCGGGATGATTCCACTCAACAAAAGAGGAAGATGGTTGACCCAGTTTTGCCTGATGACAACTCATCCAAGAAACTATCGCCAAACTATAAACATGTTTCTTCTCCACTTCCACTAATGTCCATAAATATGTCAGGATATTGTCCAGCACGAGAGACTAGGCTAAAACCAGATCGCAGCCCCCCAAAGGCATTCTCGGACAAGTACACGGGGAAAGTGATATATGAAAATATTCCTCGATTAAAAAATGCGGTTCCAGATCCTTTATTGCTTGCGCGATACAACAGAAAGTATGGCAAAGGAAAGAAGAAGAAGAATGCCCGGAAAGAACTGAACAAGGTATCGCCAGTTCGAGTTATAAAAAATGCCAACAGTGCATCCAAGTCCTGTCCTCCAAAGAGAGTTATGCCTCCACGAGCCGTCACTCCCATATTCTACAGCGGAGCCATGGACGTCTATGAGTCGCTTGTTCCCAAAACAAACAGTTTAGGACTAGACAAGTCGCAGCCTGTTTCATGTCAAGATCCAGGAAATGATAAAACGGCGAATAAGCAGATCGCAGTCCAGAATGAATCAATTAATGGTAAAATATTTAATTTCAATTTCAGTTGTTATTGAAATATAAAAATGTCCTAAAGTAGTTTTGAAACTGTCTATAATTTTGGAATATTGTCACTTGCAGAACGTCGTCAACCCGTACAGTTTGAAGAAACCTTCCAGATTCTGACAGCGCTTCACCCATGTCTCAATGCTTATATCAACCGTCAGTATCCACTAGTCGTAAAGTTCAGGGGCAGATACCCGACTAATTATATGCAGTTCGCTGCAGATCAATTCAAGTATGAATTTGACAGTCCATCGCTGGAACACTATGCTTTCAGCCGAATTGTGAAATGGGGAACTCCGCATATTTTTGAGAACCATATCATCCAAAATATACAAAGCCTCATATACAAAACTACAACTGAAGACTCCATGAACGTGACTTCCAAATATTATTCCAGCTTCATTGGAAAGACTTGTCATATGCTCCACCTGGTCGACGCTCGTGCTAAAATAATTGAAAATGTTAACACTTTCAACACGATAATGGATTCCCAAGATTGGGCTAATCTTAACAAAAAGGAAAAGCAAGTAGGGTTCATGGGACTGGAACCAGAAGAAAAGCGGAAGCTGCTAGACATGCGTAGAAAGCTGGAAGTGGTGCTTGAAAATAAACAGACAAGATCAAGACTTACTTTCAAGGAACCCATCGGTGTTTCTCTCATATGGAATGCGACGATGAAGGTCATGTTTATATGTGAGTCTAGATGGTCTGAACGAGTTGTCCGATACCACCGTGTTCCAAGCGATGATGACCCTACCAAGGAACAAGCAGAGGCATATATTTCAACGGAATATCCGTACGTTTTATATCAAAACCGTATTAGGAACTGTAAAGATTGGAAAACATTCTTATCGATCAAGAATGACTACGGTGATGATTTTGCAACTACTACTTTTCTTCCATTCATTCCCAACCTACACTGCGAAGAACTGAAGCGTGAAATTGAGGCTGGACTGCACAGAAATTTTTCAGACAACGATTCCATGCTACTATCGGAATTCCAAGACTTGTTCCAGCGAGCTTCATCATTTATAACTGACCCTGACACACCTAGAAACGTGGATGAAACTGAACGAAAGCTTGTCATGACGGAAGCCCTGTCTCGACTGAAAATAATTCTTTGTCACAAGCCAAGTCAGTCAATAGACAAGGATCTTCGCCCCATGTTTATCGAAGTGCTTGAGCAGCTTGATCAAAGGTATCTAGATTTTAAGGATATACTTAAAGAGTTACAAACTAAATTTGATCATATTCATCATTCATGAATCTTGCAATTTGTATATGATTACAGAGACCAGTTGGGTGGTGCCGCTGGTGGATTCAGCAAAAATGACGACAGAAGAAAGGACGACAGAAGGAATGAAAAGACTCTTGAATGATACCCGCGTGGCTCAAGTGAAATTATCGATTGATTATGACAGTACTTTAAGATGACTTTGATGTTTTGACTTGAGACATGTTAGAAATTACGAGACTATACTGAAATATTTTCATGATCATGAGAAATTACTAACTAAATACAAACAAAAACTTTGTTCGTCTAGCTTTTGTCAGAATGGAAATTATGAAAGCGATTTATTTTTATAGGTGAACTAATTATTATTATTTAAATTAGTGATGCGAGAAATTAATCGAGAGTTTGCCAGACTAGAAGCTATTTATCAATTTATGTATGCTTTATTTCAGAATAAAAAGTACAATAAAGTATTCCTTGTTGACAGCATTATCAAAATTAAAATGAGTAAATTGACGGAAAAGCATTGAATTACTACTTCATATTTACCATATCATTAATTCCACTTTTGCAGACAATCTTTTTAATTGAATGGTCCCTGATTTTCTTCAGCTTTCGGCAGACATCCCAATCGAAAGTAAAATAGAAATCCTCCCAGTTTGATTCATTGTCACAATAGATATTGAGCTCGGAGATTGCTGGAAAGTGTCTAAGGATCTTGACAGAGCTAGAATCGTAACTTGTGATCTGGAGATGCAATGACCTTAGGTTGAGAGAGGATTTTGGAGTCACCGAGTCAGGTCCGTCGCTCGAAACACTGCAGTCAATGAATACGGGAATTCTCCTTTTGATCAGAGAAATGGTTTTGTCCACGACCTCGACTAGTCCATCCAAATCCCTGTGAACTGAATTGCTAATAATTAGCTTCTCCATAGACGTAAAGTTTCCCATAATAGGACGAAGGTTCTTTCTGTCAGCGACTAGTTTCAGACAAGTTCCACTTGAGAGGTTGCTCAGAGTCAAGGTTTTCACATGCCTTAGTTGACACCATTCTGCAAATTCATGGTAGTTCAGTAGCTCCCTTTGACAGATTAGCAGTTCCTGTAGCCCTACAAAACCATAAAAACTGAGAATTACGCTTTTAATTTTTCTACCCGAAATTTAGGGTAGAAAATATTTTTACAAAATACTTACGAATTTTGGGATTGGATGCAATCAAATCGATGATTTGTGTAGGAGTGTTGAATCCGGACTCAATAAAGAGGGTAGTTATTGTTGGAAACATTACTTTCTCGGACTTGCTCCGCTTCATCAGCTGCACAGTACGTTTCTCGGACGGATACCTTCCGCATGAATTTCCTGACAAGTAGAGCGTCTTGAGATTGAGACAAAACTTTGGTACATGGACATGAAGAATATCAGATAGCCTCCTTAAATCTTCCTTGGAAAAATCTTCCGACTCTTCGAGGTCAAATAATGACAACTGAAGCTGCACCACATTCTCTCCCATCATCTTCAGCAAATCTTCTACGACTTTCAAGCCACTTCCCATAAATTCACTGACTTTAAAACGCGACTTGATGCGAGACCATGTCCCAATGTCGGCTGATTCGATAAACAGGTTCCTGACAAAGCCCTTATTGTTATCTGTCAGTGTCTCGAACGGAGGTCTGTCAGCACTGCTCAGTACACCGGCTCTATACAACATCCACTTCCACACAGTTGGTTCTTTCCACCCCGGATCCAACACCATCACTTCCTGTCGTGGTCGATAGGTTCGGAAATGCGGAAATGTCTTCATAACCTGGTCATTATTCTCTGACTCAAACACCTCCCATGCCCATGATTTTAGCTCCGCCAATTCACCCGCTCTTCGTGTGCCACGTACTGGAACTGGAGAAATGGTCTCTTGTCTTGTCTCTTGTCGTTCATCCAACACCATCTCAGCCGGAGCTTGCCCCCTGATCCCACCCCTCTGTCGCATCATCTTCCTCTCCTTACTGTCAGGCACGTTAGCTATTGAACTTAAGCAAATAAAATCATTACAAAAACTATTCCCAACCGATACCCCATTTATACCCTCATTTTTTTACGACTTACCTCAAGACACCGAATTTTGCACCAAAAAAACGACAGAATATTACAAAATAAAACGTTTCTACTTGTTATCTTTATAATCACTCATCAAAAACGCAATGAAATTAATTAATTTTTGATAACGCCAAAAAATGAGACATGTTATGACGGCTGACTAGTAGTTTTGCCCTGACTTGGTGGAAATTCATGTCCCGGGTATTATTAGTACAATACGAGACAGAAATTGTGCATGTAAATACAATGAGACTTTTTCACGTCATGTTGTTATACGGGGTGCATGCTCGCTGGGGAAGCTAACTCATTCAAGACTTTGTTTATTTTTAAATTAAACTTTAATTTGCTCATTAAATTAATTAGTAAAGTAAATGAACATTTAGTTAATAAAATCATGATCATGTGTGCAATTTGTCGTTTTAATAAAAATTCAGATGACAAAATGCAAATAATTATTAGCCAAAATTTTAAATGCATATTTCTTCACCACAAGTTTCACCACAAGTTTTCATAAGAAATGTCAAACGTTTGTCAGCATTTATTGTCTAGTATTGTTCTCATGTCCAGTAGGATGTCGTCCAGGAGGAAAACAATGAATGTAACAGAAATACTCGTCGTTTCTTACTTGTCGAATATTTTCATATGGAGCTTTCATAGCATGCTTCTATCTGACATAATCTTACGCGTTAGTCCATCCCTCCTCCAAAACGACAGAGCTGAATACTTTCGACAAATAAATTTACAATTAAATAATTGAATCAGGTGTGATTTTGCAATGCGAAATGCAATTGTATGTGTGTAGAAGCAGAGATTGTGAGAAAAAGCCTGGTAAATTAGCCGACTTGGTTAATCACATCCGGAATAGACATTTAAGAGTGATTTGTGGAATTTGTGAACCAGAGTATGAAAAGGACGGGAGTCGGAAAACGTTAAGCTACAAATATTTCAAGTTTGATCACATTAAGCGGTGCCACGGCGGTATACCTCACCTTCCAATACTGGTGGAGTCCACAAGGTTATCGTCGACGGGTAAATCTTCAAAGTGCGTTACTTGGAACACTTGTGAATATAGACTAGTCTATGCGTTTTCCCAAAATAAATCCAGTATTGCACGTGTCGAGGGCTTTAATAAACGCAAACCGTTTACAAAAGAGTTTCAGATCTTCACTACCGACAAAAGGACCGTTACAGTGAAAGTTGATCTTGCAGTAGACAACACAAAAGGACGCGAGTTTCATCAGCATCTTCGTCAGTACAAACCACCAAAAGTAGAGAATTTCATCCAACCAATTGACAGTGAGGACACCGCGCAAGTTCTCGACACACAACTTGTCGTCCAAGAGCCGCTTGTCTCCGTCCAGATTACGTTCACTGACGATCAGCATCCTCTTCCTGTCCAGTACATCGACCAGCATTCCGTATTGGATTATCACGATCCAGAGTCTGACATATTTCCAACTTACCAAGACCAGTCTCCAACACATCCCCAGTTACTTTGTAACGATCCTTTTCTCGGTTCGTCCGTCGACAAATACCTTTCAGATTTATTCAGCGAACATTTCGAAGAAGAAGAAGAAGACGAGAAACTAGTCCAGTTTGGAAACACTTTCCAAGAAACCATATCATTTCCGGTTGTTGTTCCCGAGTCAGATCCTGCTGCTATCGATTCAGAGGACATAGACTTTTTTGAGATGTCTTCGACTGACACGTCTTCAAAGCGCAAGTCAAGGGGCTCTTCGGGTGGTGCGTTAGGAACTCCTGCAACTAAAAGGTCAGCAGCTCAACCAACAAGTGCAGGTGGTGGCAAGACCTATAAAGAAATATACAAGAGACATTTCAGCTCATCATCTCATTCTACTTTATCCTCCGATGATACAGATGTTTCACCAGAGACCACTCCGACAAAAGTGAACAAAGTCGCAGAAAAAGGCAAGAAGGATAAGAAGGAGAAAGCAGTTGTAACAGTTATTCAGCCAGGATGTATGGAAGTTTCAGGACAAGTTAGAGAAGGCATCACTTCTACTTCCGTTGATAATGTAGATATAAAAGATGTGGAAATGGCAGAAGAAGAGAGACTTAAATCTATCACATCAAATCTGGTTCAAGAGAGTCAGAGATCAGACGTCAGCATGTTTAACCCAACCCCTGTGGATCATGTTAAAGACTTGTTGCTGGCAGTTTCACACATTGTGTCTTTATCCAGCACCGTGTCCACCACGGAAACTGCAAGCCAAGGGAAGATTGAAAAGTTTCTCAACTCTTCAAGAAAAATGGAAATGATCAAGGACTGCGCATTCATAACAAAGCAATATGAGCAAGGAATAAACATTGAACACCACTTCAATTTTGCATCATGCATACTGGACTTGTGGGGACTGTACAGCAAAATCCCAACTGAACTGTGCGACTGTCGAGATCCAAAATACTTTTATGATAAGTACTCAGTCAGGGTAGATTGGAATAATCCAATTGCGCAATCGATCATGCATGTAAGTCTTGTAAACTATTTTTGCGATATTTTATCCACATTATGTCTAAATGTTTAATATAAGTATTTAAAAAATCCATGTTATTTTATTTTAGTTCTTGGAATATGGCGTTGCTAAACAAGGGGACTGGGAAGTCTTTTGTAAAGATAGCTTCATGGAAGAGGCCCGCAAGATTGTCAACATCCATGTCATTTTCGTCTATGTATTCTCTGTCATGAATACAATGGCCAGTAAGGAGCAACTGGAGGAGTTTGTCATACGTAAAACGCTTCAAAATGATGTGACCGTTTTTGACACTCAAGTCCTAATACTTTCAGCTATACACGTGCGACTCAGGTAAATATTCAACTATAATAAAATGGACTTATGACTTGACAATCTTGACTAGTTAACTTTCACTCTTTTCACTTTCGCTTGCAATTTCGTCTATTATAGGAAACTGACAATCAACTCTGATGAAGCATTACTGGAAATGGTAAACGGGATGTTTGGAAAAGCCATCGAGATTCATTACACTGCCATTGCTACTCTTACCCCATTTAAACTTTCCCCTATTAATATATATCGGTTAGTGATTTAAAAGTTTATTCATGACTCATAAATATACAAATATCTTAATTATTTTTAGTCATTTTATAAATATTTTATTAATTCGTTCTAATACAGGTACACTTTTGCCGAGTATATAATAGCTACGCTCCGTTTAATAACGTTAGATGAAGCCCCACTACAATCAGCGTTGGATAACCTAAAGTGTTTTAATCATGCGGACTACGTTGGACAGAGCAAGAGTTTGTCAGAAAAGTTAGCACTGTACGAAAATCTAATCAAACACGTCACAAAGTTTGATATCCGGGATCAGAATCAGTCGGTGTTGATAGGCCTTGTCAGTATCCACTCTGATCCCTATTGTAGCAATGGAGGGATCCGTCTAAAGCTGTCGGGAGGGCACGAAGGCCAAATCCATCCATTCATTATTCAACTGGTAGAGCCATCGGTCGTTGTCAACATTAAATCATGGATTCTGAACCTTCAGAGTAAGGTGGATTTGGCACGAAAATTTTCTACCGGCACGTGGAGACGATTTTGGAAGGTAAGTTTGTTATATATTTCGTATTACACATTTTTCTCATTTGAATTCTTGTGTTTCAGATTTTGTACAGCAACGACATAGAAGGAGGGTTATATTCGGACGAGTGCGGAGAAATGGAAACGATCTTTGATGCGCTGAAAGTCTCCAACAAGCTTGCACTGACATATGGAATTACTGACATGACAGTGGAGGGAAAGCAAATCACACATTTCATGAACTCATATGTTAAAGAGTCCGCTGATGAACCAGGAAAATATGTCTTCAAGTTTGACGAGTTTGCGCTGAATGTTTTTAGGTTAGTTTCATTATTGGAACAATTGAATGTAATCTAAAAGAGGCTTTTATTAGACCGACTAAAATATTCAATTTTCTTTATCTATGCACAGGAACATGAAGGATATTCTAGTGCCCGAAAACGTCCATTTCTTTCCAAACCCAAGTCAGCTTTTCAAGATTTTGCAATTTGAGTTTGAGGACATACGCGAGATGCAAGTGTGGGAGTTTGTGGTGGCGTAAGTATTTTTAATACTGTCACCTTAATACTTGACGATATCATTACATTTGTCGCTTGAAACTAAAATGTCATTTTATTCAATTTAACAGTTACTCTGACTGGTGGTCCGGCAAAGACAGTGGCAAGGACAAAGAGAATAAGAAGAGCAAGGAGGAAGTGGCCAAGGCTAAAAAGGAGATGTTGGACATGCTCAAGAAAGTGGTGCGGTTTCCAACAATGAAGGAAAAAGAATTGTATGGTGTTCTTTTAATGGGTGTTCTGACTGAAAAAGAAGGTCATGACTTTATGCTTGCAGTAAAGTACAAGATTCCATTCGATGAAAGCAGTCATGAGGGTTATTACAGGCTGAATGTTATGAGGGGTCCGTCTGTTAAAAATTCTACGTAAAAAAATGTGAAAATCCATAATTTAATTTTAATGAAATTTTTATCGATTAATTCTACTTTTTATGATGTACACAATTTAACTTAACCTTTTCTAGAGTTTTGATAACAAGGTCATGAATTTATAATTTGATAGTTATTGTTGAAAATTTTAAAACTAAAATCTCTTTTTAATTGTTAGAAATTATAGTAAACTTTTACAAACATTTCAATGTACTGCGCATGTTACGATTTTAATTTAAATAAATCAGTTAAAAATATAAGCACAGTTCTTTCTCTTTAGAATAAGTCATCTCATACTTGACTAGTTTCAATAGTTTTTTATGCAAAAGATGCAATTTATCATGTTTCATATTATTCTTTAAATTGCTTTCACTCGTCTCCAACAATGCTGTTCGTGTCTGCACTTTGTAGCATAAAATGCATACGAGTTTAGACTATTTGTTCCACCAAGTCTCTTACCATGACCCGCAACATAATCAGATTCTGTCAGACTAATTAATTTTCAGTAAAAAAGTACAAATTCTACCAGTATTAAACAGCTAGTCTAGATATTATATCTGCGCGGTTGTGAAAAAATATTTGTGCGATTTTGCATGGCGAAATTTTCACGGTGAAAGCGACGCCATTATTGGTTGCTGTCTTTCTCTTTTCACAATAAGATCAAGTGGCGAGGTCTGAATATTTTTCCTAGTGCTGCATGAGAATACAGCATTTATAAATAAAATTACTAATAAACTTATGGAAAATATTCAGACTTTATATTGTTATATCTCAAGCATTTGCTTGGATCTGTGGCGGACAAGAAAAATCATGACGTTTTCTCTCTAGCTCTTTTCTTCACAGAATAGCTCAGTATTCGAGGGAGGGTAGGTGCGAAAGCAAGTTGGATTTTTTTACGTTTCGATTGTTTAATAATCTATCTCTGCGCATTGAAATAATTTAGTTAGAATTTAGTAAATTGATTGTGTGAGTTAAGACAGTTAATTTTGGATCTAGAACTTGAGTGAAAATGGATTCGCTGTTTAGGACTGTTTGGTCGAGCAATATTTATGTTGAAGGGGTCATCGGGGCTAGAACTTCGGCTCAACTGCAAAAGTTATTGGAGGCAGCTTTTCCGGACGGTAATTGCGTTATTTATTTAATATCAAAGTATAATAGGTTCATGGCAAGTTTTAAATTATCTAAATGGTAAATAAAATTGCATTTTATAATCAAATCCATAGTCCCGCGTCAGTCCCAGTGGCTTGAAGTTGACTTCTCTTACTATCCATCGTACAATGGTGAAGGTCCTGGGACCGCAACTCTCAATGCCAGAACAGGTCCGCCCTTTAATCTGTCTGCGCTCCAGTTCATGTCCTTCACTAGGCCAGTCAATGGGTCAATTCTGACATTTTCAGAGGTAAATCATTTTGAACGATTCGATTTACCTATTTCTATTAAAATTAAAATGACGTATCAATTTATGTAGGATCCGGGTTGTAGGAGACGGGTTGATGGGACATTCGAGCAATTGATCATGCAGTCAATGAAGGTTAGTCTATCCGCTGCAGCTGGCCCTTCTACGGATTTCAGCATTTTGAGAGAAGGTTCCAATCCCATCATCAGCCATCTTAAATCTATTGGGCATGGAACTATGCTGTCTGTGACTGTCGTATTGTCTGATGGGACTGATGATAAGCCGGACCCGAGCGAGGAATTGCTTGCTGACGTAGCAAGAATTAGCGTGTTTAAGACTGTGGATGAGGGGAAGCGGTACCGGGTTCTCTTCCGAAATGTCATAGACGCATGGCAATCCATAAGTATGTTTGTTTTCATTTACAGAAAAAATTAAGTTTTCCATCATGCTTTTTATTACAAAAAATACTTTTTAATTACAGTGAAACTGCACGGGAATACGGAGCGGCCACACAAGACAATCCAGTTTTGTAATCGTAATTGGGAGGCGTGGCCGGAACTGGAAGTGAAAGGGACAGGACTTGGCAAAGACGGAGAAATGATTGTGCGGTTGGGAGACTTTTATCAACTTCTTGAATTCAGACAGGACATGTTTGACATCACTCAGATCTTAGACATTGGCCCAATGAATTGCTGTTTCTGTCGACACAACTTTGCGCTGTATGGAATTCATGGAAATTTGCGCGTCGTGGGTGCAGTATGCGAATGCAAAATAGCCCCCTCAGAGTAATTTATTTTACTTTTAGTAAATTTTATCCGTACTAAATTCAATTATACAAACTTGTAATATATGTTTATAATATGAATTTGTCTTTTTATAGGGTTGAGGACATTGTCTCGTGTCTGGCTCGCGTCCCTAACCACAACGAATTTTACTTGGCTTATGAACCAGTTGCCTGCTTCTACACTTCACGAAGAGTGTTTGAGGTCGAGGTCTCTGAACTACTGGACTTGGAAATGGCGCAGTCGCTGATTGACTTTGTCCCGTACGAGATAACCGGCTACATCTTTAACGCAACCCCCAATCGGGTTGCCATCCGGGTCCACATTAGTCAGTTGCTTGATCAGTTTCACCCACAGTTTGCGCAAAACTTTAGCACGACTTGGTCAGTTAAATTGGTGAGTCATGTAATGTTTTTAAACTTATTAATAATTGATTGTAATGCTTGTCTTATGTCAACTTGCTTGCCTTTTTTTTAACATTTTTTAACATTTGCTAATTTTATTATTACATGCAGGGTGGGCTTGACAGAGAAGACTTGGAACTAGTCTACTTGACCATTTTTGGAACTGGCGAGCGTTACTTTATGACCAGTGGGAAAACATCAGAAGCTGAAGCCAACCGTTTATGCTTGACTGATGAGCAAAAGGGAGTGGTATTTGATCCCATTCAGTTCCTGACAATGGTGTTCCAAGTTCCTGATCAGTTCTCTACCGTCGAGTTTGTCAACCGAAAATGCAAACTCATCTCCAAGCAAACCTCCGAGTACTTCGACAAGCTGAAGGAATTGGTGACAAGAGTGTCCCATTACAGTGATGAAGTTTATCCAAACTTTACTGCGCTCATAATGGGAGAGACAAGTAGGCGACTATTGGCTCGAATAAGAATTCCTGACCCTAATATCAAACTGGAAGCCGTAATGCGCCTTGGGAGGTACGCGAGGCAGGTCGTGTCTGGACTAGGTTCCGAGCAAAAGAGAACATTGTATGCGGCCCTGCAGAGTCAAATATATCTTATGGAAGAAGAATATGGTAAGTCCTAATTAATAATCATTAGCTGATTTAAATACAACTCATAACTCCTTCACATTCTAATCCGTCATGCTCTGTTACGTGTCTTTCTACAGGTGTTGATGGCACTTTGTTCACGGCAATCATGGCTCTACTGTGGGCAGTTGGCTACGATGACAAGGTCCTAATCGTCTGCGCAAATGAGGACATTATGGATAGAATGTTGGAGTTGTTTCTCAAGTTCTACGAGGGTTCATTCGAGTCGAATGTTGCCAAGTACGCGCCTAACGACAATCCTTACCTTCACTCTTGGATTCGGAATTTCAACAATGACCTGGACGAATTCGACTATGTCAAGAGAGTTGCTGACCTATACAATCAACGAGGCCGTCGTCAGCAACATTTGGAATCATTCCTGGACTTGTTGGAGCGCTTTCCCAAGACATCGAACCCAATTAACCTTGATAAGCCAAAAAAACTTTCTTTGCTGAGCAGCAAGTACAAGAATACTGCGTCTCGTTACCTCATGAAGAACTGCAAAATAATGCTGACCACTCCCATGGGCCTTTTCGACATTGTGCGAAGTCACGAAAAGGAATTTCTCCACGGCATCAATGTCATAGCACATGACATTACGAGAATTGCAATGCCGTTCAGTCTGTCGCTTTTTCTGGGGAAACCAAACAGGCTATGTATGGTTGGAAGCCACTGGAGGCAGCGGCATCATGTCTACGAGTACGGGGCCAACAAGGCTGGACTGGGAAAATCTCTCTACGACCTTCTCAACATCAGGGGATATCCGTATGGTAGGGGTTCTATCCAAAAGTTTGGTGGTTTTCTCGGGAACTGAGCTCATTTAATAGGAGAAAGTCTTACTGTCTTGACTGTTAATTCTTAAACTTTGAAACATTTTCGCATGCTTTCTCCTTGTCCTGATTATAATGATACTGAACTGTTACTGTCTGAAATTATTCAATTGACTCTCATGAAAAATTAGGTAGTTTTATTTGTTTTGGAATAGCAATGAGCTGAGTTTTGGATTACTGACATTACGAACTGTAAACGATAACATGCAAAATTTGTGGATGAAATTGTATTAGCTCATTGTTGGTTTGATTGTTATGTCTGTTACTATTATTTTTAATGCTGGTTCATGAAATTAATTACATTGTCTTGTGTTGGATGGTATTGTACATATTTTGGATAATTTCTTGTCATGAATTTCCGGTTAATTTGTAAATAAAAATGATTCGATTATTATAAAAATGAAAATAGCTGTTCATAAATGCTTCATTGTATAATTTAATTGTAGAATATGGATCATTTGCTCATATTTTCAAAGTAATCTAATCAAATCATAAAATGATGTAGGAGAAAGTTGCTTTCTCCTACATTTTGCATGATAAAAAACTAAGTTGGCATTTCCGGTGGCTGGGTCATTATTGGAAAGTTGGGGGCAGATTGTTTCTGCATTGAAACGAGCAGGAAATCTAAATTGAAAGCTTGTTTCCGTCCAACAGTATGTTAGATGCATGAAGGATGCTTGTTTGGCTATTTGTTTGCATGAAAGTTTCGTACAAGCTTTTTCCCATATAACAACACATGAAATGTCTTGAGAAAAAGATCTTTAGCTCTAGACTTGATGGAACATTCTGGACAAGTGTTTTCCCGTATAACAACATGGTGAAAGTCTGAGAAATGCCAATCTAGCATATGAACTGCTAGAACATTCCAGAAAAAATGATTCCACATATAACAACATGACAAATGTCATTCTGCAAGTCATCTTCTACCACTTTGCACGCCTTCCAAACGGATCGAGGCTTGTCTCCTAGGCTATATAAACAGGGTTCTGGGCCGGAGGAGCTCATTCACAATCTGCGGTTCGAGGTAGAAGGAAGTAAGGAGAAACTCTATACGAGTCAATAAGTAGTCCGAGTCAGAGCTAGTTATTTTTTGTCAGTTATTTGGGTGGGTTGTCAGTTGTCAACTTCCGGTTTAATTTTGTTATTGAAGCGGGTTTACTGTTGGAAAAATGGGGGCTGTTTTTGGAGATGTCAAGACGAGCAAGTTGCTTATCCAGAACATAAATGGGGTCGGGAATGTGGGAGAGTTAGAGGAGGCTTTGCGTAACGGCTTTCCAGATGGTAAGATTGAATAAAATGTAACTTTATTGCCTGGATTTTGCTGAGAAACTGTTGTAAATACTTTTTGTGCTAATTCCGTGTCTTTTTTATTTGATTTTTTTCAGTTGCTGGAGACGATCGGTTTGGGTTGAGAGTGTCGTTCTTTAGACAGAACCAGACGGCTGTTATCAATGCGACCAATGGACCACCATTCAACTTGTCTGCGATTTGGAGGCAGCTGTCAGAGGGACCGATTGGTGGAAACATTTGGAGTTTCCAAGCGGTAATTAATAATATGAGCATTTGCCATGTTTTTATTTCGTTCTCAATACGAATTTAAATATGATTTGCTTTTTACAGGATGCTGGGTTTGAAAGGGGACAGGATGGAGCCTTGGTCAACAACGCTCCTGATGTTTTGGTCCGTAGTCACTTGCTGCCGTATGAAGCCCCAAGTCGTGCTTTTGATGAGGTCATTCTCAACGAGTCAACTCCGGTTCTGGATAAACTCAGGCAGCTCCGCCATTCACAGACATATTTGCTCGTGTGCAAGAATGATCAACCCGACAAGCCTCCAGTTAATGCTGACTTGATCGCTGATGTCTGCCGACCTCTTCGTCTAGATTTAATGGCGGGTGGTGATGGGGGGGAGGAGGAGGAGGGGGAGCAAGTCTATGCTGTGAGGTTCAAGTCTGTGATGGAGGCTACTCAAGCTTATCGTAAGTTATATGAATAGCAAAAAAATATATCTCAATTTGCTTCTTAGGAAAATTTTTAATTCTTTGATTTTATTGTTTGATTTTTTACAGTGTCCCTCCATGGGAATCCTGATCGTCTTCATAGGACAGTCTTCTTCCGCGACACCGATGGAACAATCTGGCCAGCAATCGAAGGCGAGTTCCATGGACTTGGAAGGGACCCTGAAAACTCCAATCTCAATCTCGATGAAGGAGTACACTTTTATCGGATCGAAGACTTGCGAACTGACATTTTTAGTACGGAGATGCAGATCCCTGTCACCAATTGCAACCGATGCAACAATCCTTTCCGGTTCTATGGGATTCATGAAGACCGTCTCATGATTTGGGCGACTTGCGGATGCGAGACTAGGCACACACCGTAAGAATAAATTAGTGTGCATAAAATTGAAAAATATTGTGCGAAAAAAAATGTAATCATGTTCCTGTTATTTTCACAGGCCCCGTCTTAGAAAAACTATGCTTGCCAAGAGGACTGGCATGAGGGACCTGTACGAAGTAATCGAGCCACTGTCGTGCGAATACCGAGACGCTACGATCTTCCGGACTGACATGAAGAAGGCAATTGATTTGGAAAAGTGCCAGAAACGGGCTGCGACCAGAGATGGACTTTTGTTGGGTGTTGAGGGGATAATCAACGTGGTCCACGAAGCAGCGTTCTGCGTTCTCGTAGAAAAGGACTTTATAGCCGCACGAGATCCTGCAAGCTTCACTAGGATTTTTGGAAGGACCTGGGATTTGAGATTGGTATTTTGATTACTTCATTTGATAAAAGTGAAAGTCGAATTTGATACTCTGACTAAAGTTGATTTTAAACTTATTGCTTTTTTTTTGCAGAACACTGACAAGCCGATCGAAGTCGAGTACAAATGCCTGCTCAAAGCCAATCATCCCTTGGCCCGACACCCCATTGACAACGACCCCAATCACTTTGTCAACTTGATGTTCAAGGGAAAGGTGGCGCCTGGGTCAAAGGGAATGTCTTGCCAGCTCGTCCCAAGATATAGCGAGGAATTTTACGAATTGACTGACAGGATTATGAACTCTTTAATTCTGCGACCCAACCCGTGGGAACTGAAGCACTTGAAGGCGCTTGTGCTTGGACATGACGATTCTTACATCCGTCAGCGCACTGACCCAGCCTACTACATCAACGTCCTCTCTCATCGAATCCGATCACTGTGTCCACGAGCCAATGAAATCTTTGGTCGAATTGGAGCTGCTATGAAGCACGCAATCACAGAGTCCATTTATCATCGTGTATATTTTTTCGAGGAAAGACAAGGTAATTTTGTCGATAGAACTAACTAATTTGGTTTGCTATTTTATTCATTGGTTTTTTACTAATTGATTCATTTTGTAATAAAATTTCAGATGCAGACTCTTCCATGTTGGCAAACACTTTGGCACTGTTGCTAGTTACTGGACTCGAAGAAAAGACGGTGATGGTCTGTTCAGACTGGAGGCGACTGGAGAGGCAACTGCGACAAATCATCAACTACGCTGGCGATAATGTTGGGATCGTCAACCCAGTCAAGCACCAAAGCTGGACCAACCCATTCATTCACCAACTCGGCAGACACGAGAATGATGAGTTTGCAGATTTTGACCTGAGGGCAAAAGTTTCTCATCCCAATCAACGACATCACTGGCTCAGAATTGTCGGACCCGAAGCTACTCGTCTAATGGACAGATACCGGGAGGAAGGCTGCCATCTCCGGTTCAGTGAAGATGACTATAACGCCTTTATTGCAGCCGAGAATAAGATGATGCGTCGCTATCTGGACGAGGAACTGAAGCTGCTTCTAGTCACCCCGACGGATTTGGTCACCCTCATGAGATCATGTGATGGAGACTTGCTATACGGAGCCAGTGTTATCCTGTGCGACGCCAGCCGAATGGGAACGATTTTTGCAATGGGAGCCATGCTTGGAGACTTGAAGAGACTCACCATTTTCGGCGGAGTTCATGGACCAAGACAAGTCGTCGAATGTCATGGAGCAAGAGCAGCGGGTCTGGGAAAGTCGGTCCTCGACATGCTTCACATCAGGGGACACAGACTCGTCAAGTGCAACGTGGAGAATGTCCGCCTTGATAACGGATTACTGGATTAGATTTTAGGGAAACGAAACTTTTGCTATGAATTATTTTTCCCGTTGATTGTCGAATTTTGTTAAGATTAGATTTTTTTTCGCCGAAACATTTTCCTTTAATGATTTTTATTTTCTCTATTACACTGTTACACTTTACTGTTATTGTTTTTTTGTGGAATGTTTTTGGCTTTAATATGAGTTTTAATGTTGAAGACTTGAATGTTTTTGTTTCACTTGTTAATGAATTTTTTCAAATTGGAATTTTTTAATGAATTTGTTTCGAATTGGCTTTCAATTTTTTTGTCATGTTATTGTCTCTATTTAAAAAAAATAATTCTCTCTCTATTTGTTTGTTAAGAATTTGTCAAATGTTTAGCCTTGTCTGAATTTTATAGTCTAGTAAGAGTGAAGCAATTTTAATTGTCCTATTTAGAATGAATGATTTTATGATTTTGATTACTATTTTCAATGAGTTTACTTGGTTGATGAAATTTTTTAATGTTTGTTTTAGTTGTGGGTGAATGAAATGAAATTGTTATACTCTTGCTACATTTGTATTGGGAGACTTTGATGAAATAAAACATGAACTTTAAATTAAAATTTTCTCCAATTTTTTTGCTCTTTTCCTTCCTATAAATAATTTTAGCTGCATTATCATTAGCATTTTTCATCCAATCATTACTGAACTAGAGAAATCACTTTCACATCCCCATCCAATAGAAACTGCCAACTTCCTGTCTAAGAGACTAACACCTTCTGGCCTAGCATGACTTTGCATATTTTTGTCAGACTTACACACTGTTATATGAAGATGGAGAAATGGCATGTGAATAATACGAGACTGGTCATCATATGTTAACATCATAAAATACTAAAAGCCAATCTTTGCTCTCATTTTAAATTCACTTACAAGTGCTTTCACTTTTTTTATAGAACTATCAAATTGGGACAAGAGTAAAGTAGAGTCTTTTAGTGTTCATTCTGTCTTGACTTGAAAAGCAAGCATTGTTTAATTTTGTGGATAAAAAGATAAATAAAAATAAAAATGTTCGACTTGGTCTTGCCCGATAACCAACAGTGCGACAGGAGAAAGTTGGAGACGTATAACAGTGAGCGTCTGCACTTACTGCATTTATTTCAGAATGAAATGTGTTTGATTGAAGGCTACGATGACATGTTTTTGGTCGGTGACAAGTTCAAACTTTTGACTGATATCCAGCAGTTTTTAAAAAAGAAAGTTTATTCGAAGCAGAAACCACATGGACTTGTTAAATTTACTGATAAACACCCGCTTCAGTTTTTGCCCATCTTGACGTTTGGTGACCTTTTCGTAAAAATAAATCCGTCTCTGGTTAGAGACCAAAACCGTTGTGGATTTTATGTCAGTGAAGAATATAGTGTCACGCATTCAAGTGTCTTGAGATTGGCAGTTCCGGTTGCGCATACTTTGGGGTGGGATATCTGGACTCAATTGGCGTTTTTGTGGGGTAACTTTCCTGAAAAGAGAGACGCTGAGGATGTATTGTTCATCTACTGTATAAGGATGCTGTTTGCAGAGTTTGATGCTGAAAGTAATATTGATTATGCAGAAATAGCAAAGACTTTGTTCTGTCCCTTGCCTGACTTTGAAATGAGACTGATCAAATTATTCTGCAAATTCAACGACATTGTACTGACCGTATACAAACAAGACTCTCATTCTGTCGAAAGAATTAATCCTTTAGGATACAACCAGGTTCGGTTATAATTATGCATTTTTTAAATATGATCTTATAGCTAACCGTTAAGTCAGGTAATAGTAACGAGACAAATTAATGTTGATTCGCATGATATTTTTAATTTTCAGAAAAAAGAGTATTGTCAGTTGGCAGTTGGACATTACAAAACTGCAGTAAGGTTGGTGGTTCTGCATTCAAAACCAATGAAGCCACTACCAGTTGGAACCTTTCCAGGCCCACATAATGCGCCGCCAGAAATACCAATACTTTTGGATAGCTGTGCTTTGATTCCAGCCTGGATATGCCAGCTTCCCCATTTGGATTTACTCGTGGAGGAAAATCTGGACAGGATTCAAAAGTTTGGCTTTCTCAAGTTTTTTATAATGGACAGTGACTTTGAGGACCACATCCCACCATCCAGGAATAGTCTGCCGAGAGAATTTGAGTTCCAGGACTTGCGAGAAGTAGGAGAGGGCAAACTTTACCAGGTCTTAAAGGGGCCTTTGAGCTACGATGTCTCTGTGGAACTGATTGGAAACAAATCTGTCGCTATAATGTACGAAAATGACAAAATGGATATTTTATTCAAACTTGTCATTTTATATTATTGACTGAATGTAATACTATTTGCTCTAATTACAGGTCAGAGGGAGGTGTAGACGAACTCATGAAAGAGTGTGCTTCCAACTCAGAGATAGAGTGCTACTATTCCACGCAGGAAATGTCTGGAGGCATAGAACAGGGAAAAATCTACAGCAACATTATCAGTGGAGCTTATTTCACTTGTCGTACTGTCAGCGCTCCTGGAATAAAGTCACCGCATGTATATGCCAGCAACGGGATGGCTACTTTTGCAATGCACACCGAATATGTCAATCAGTATGGCGTCAATATAATGGTCAAGGGAGACGGAAGGAAAGTTTGGGACTTTATTCCTTCATGGCAATATGTACAGTTTTTGGAATGGCTTCCTGGATATCTGGAGAGGCACATTGGAATGGACATGGCTTGTGAAAACTGGCTAGGACATAGGCGGTTTTTGATACCAGCACATGAACTACGAAAGGAAGGATTCCAAGTAACGGAAGTGGAGCAGAGGACTCGGGAAATGGTTGTAGTTAATAGTGCCTGTATCCACCAAGGAATGGTGCAGGGGCATACTGAAGCAATTTCAGTTAATTTCTTGCATCGCGGAATGGAATCCTTTTCCCACCTACAGCCAATATGCGACAGTTCCAATGCCAAGTTTAATAAGATGGAGAAGGTTCTTGTGGAAAATGCTTCCCCTACATCTAATCCTGTCATTAAACCCAACATTATTCGAAAGAACTACATCGATAGACGCAAAACGCATGAAGCAATATACGACAGCATGACATCTGATCACCCCGTACATCCGACCCCCGTAGATTACCTTCAGTCCTTGAATCACTTGGAATCTTTTGAATCATACTTGTCATTCAAGCCAGCAGACATGGCCGGTGGCGGACCAAGATCAAATAAACTGTCAATAGAGGATATGGCTTCCACAATAAAAACATGGGACAAGATCAATTATTCTGACTTGGAGACAAGAGAACAGGTCAAGCGAGAAGAAAGTCTGAAACGAATGACTGAGACTTGGGGTAGGATAAAGCAACAATGTTCTAATAATACCCGCCCGATAGGAAACGCTGATCTTTCAAGACTTCCTCTAATTAGCCTAGACAATTCATATGAAATGGCAACCGCAAATAAATCCAACCAAGCCACCCACTCATCCCATCAGATCCCGACAATCATCCCACCTCGCCAATTACAGACAATATCCCCTGCACCAAGTCCAGTTCAGGCTAGACAGCAAACAGAGAGTCGCCCAAAGTCTATAAAAAATTCCCAAATCTTCCGGAAACCATGCACCTTTCCAGGATGTGCCTCTCCCAATTTATTTAGAGACGCAAAAGAAGTGGGAGATCATGTTAGATCTAACCACTTATTTATAGTTTGCAAAAAATGCTCCCGAAACAATCAAACTGTCAAGCATTCATACAAATACATGTTGGTAAGAATCAGGGCCAAAAAATGTACATTCCAAGACATATCCGGTTTTATTCCGAAAGACAAAAATTTGTGGGGTGACATTACCCATGTAGACCGTTGGATCAGAGATAATCCGTGTTTAAAAAATCTATTTGACTGACATTATGTAAATTTTTATAAAAAATAGACGTAATAAAAAGTGACATGAAATCATTTAAATGAATAATATGCTATATATGATAAATTTATTGCCGCAATCATTATTACATAATAATTAGTCCTGCCATTGTCGCTTACCTTTTCGTCATTAATTTATTGCATTTGTCTTGGCTTTGTTTTTCTACTTTCACCACTCCACAATCTCATTGTATACAGAACCTACCATATAAGCTTATAAAAATATTCAGACAGCAATGCTAAGCTGAATGGGAAATATTCAGAGCTTCATATTGGTAAATGCATGATTCCCTGACGTTTGTCCTCCCGCTTGGAGAGAGAGAGAGAGAGCACGTTTCTAGACAGAGCCCTGCTGGACTATTTCGTCTTGAACAAGGCAAGGTTTTTTTGGAGGAAAAATCAGACTCGACTATTGTCGTATGTTTTGGAATTCTCAAGTGAATTTTACGAAATTGATTGTCAATTAAAAATTATATTTTAATTGTCTCCCAATTGTGAGTTTTTTGTGATTATTCGATAGAAAGAGGTGAGAGGTGAGTGTTTAGCAAGACAAAGGTTAATTGTGTAGTTGTGTCAAGTCCGATAATTGTCCAGTATTTAGCGGGTCAGTTTCATCAAAGCAATTCTTAATTTCATTTATAGGGGGGCATTGTTCCGGTTAATAAGATGGCTGACGCGGGACAAACGAAGACTGATAATGGCAGTGATGAGGGGGTTAGTGTTCCGACCCGGACAAAACATGAAAAGGAACAATTGGCCACCCTGATGGAAATTGCAGAGTCCGCACTGCGGGAAAGGAGATTGGCTGAGGCGCAAACTGAAACTCCAAATGAACCTGGAGTCGGAGCCGGGGTAAATGAAATGGCCATGTCACTGGAAACTGCGCCTAATTATGGAAATGGACTCATGTCAGGTAAGAACATTTCCAGTAAATAGTTAGCCTTGACTCATAAAAATGAACACTGTGGTCAGTTTTAATTGTTGTCATTTTTATTTCAGGTTCAGGTCAAGAGTCGACAGTGCCACTACCAGTCCAGATAGAGAATGCAGCCCGTACGAGTGCTTTGAATAACGACCAGTTCCGTCAGCAGTTGCAGTTGCTTCAGAATGAACAGAACTCGATCTTGGCCGTTGGTAGCGAAACTGAGCAAGGTGGGGACTGTGCAGCAAGTAAGGGTCAGCAGCCAGGAGGGGGTACTGCATCTGAAGCAGAGATGATTGGAGGGAACCAAAATCAAGCCGGATTGACACTAAACCCCGTTTGGCTTGTTCAACTCCCCCGAGAACCTGGCACCAACTTAGATTTCAACAAATTCATTGCTTTGAAGGAAGATGACAACGGAAATCTTTGTCGCGTATCATTTGGTTATGAGGGCACTTCATATGACAAGCCAGGCTTGGGGATATGCCTGTATTACATAAACACGCAAGTTGTTACGAAGGACTTGTCAGGGCTAGTGCGTCAGTTGCAGACGGTTCCATTAGAGCAGTCGTCCCAGGTTGCAGACATCAACAGTCAAACTACCGAAGAGGCTACTAGTCTAGACACAGCAGATGGAGGCTCTAACGATATTCAAGAGGTATTTTTAAAAGATATATTTTATTATTTTTCTCTCATTTCCAACACAAAAATAAAACAATCATTAATTCTGATATTGTTTGAATAATTATAGCCGGTTCCACCACCATCACCGTCGATGATAGACCAGCAGCCTTCTTCTTCTGGCTTCAATCTGCAAGATTTCATTGCTAATGTGCCAATAGCGAATCTTGTTGAGAACCTTCTCACTCGCACTATATCTCCTTTTAAGGATTTTGTGAAGGAAAGCCTCACGAAGGTAAATTATATTATTTAATAAAAGTACATGAATTATAAGCATGGAACCCACTGAATGACAATTAATTTTAAACCATGTCTGTTTTTATGTCTGCTTTTAGGTCATGCCAAGCAAGGGAAATGCAGCTTGTCTACCGATTATCATTCCGTTGCAGACTCCTACGCTGGTTGCCGTCGAGTCAACTAAACCGTCAGAGCAAGAAAAACTGTCCATCGCAAAACCATCCAAGCCAAAGTTCACTCTAGAGTCTCGATGCATTGATCCGTCCATCATGGAAGGCGTAGCTGATGTCTCGTTTGAAGGAAAATACCCTTGCAAGCTGTGCCCTTTCGGCAACAATTTCACGAGCACACAAAAATTGTTCAATCATTACAGAACAGTTCATCTGAAAGTTTACTGCGAAGAAGAAAAGAAATGGTTTTTATACCACATCTTTGATATAAATCTAAAGAGAAAGACCTGCAGCATCAATCATGTAACTCGGATTGATCCACCCGATTACTTGGAAGTATGGAGGAGCACAATATTTCGTAATGGAATAGAAGGCGCAAAGAAATTTTGGGAAATAGAAAGAGGTGTTGACTCGACTGCGGACAAGACTGACTCTGAAAAGTGGCAATTCAATAATCCGGGAATTGCTACACCTACTGTGTCTGGAAAGGTGGGGAGGAAGCGAAAGCAAACTATTAAGTGCTCAGGGACTAGTCAGGAAACTGGACAAGAAACCGTCACCAAGCGCAAGCGCAAAGCAACGACTAATCAGGGAGCTGGACAAGAAACCATCGCCAACCAAAAGCGCAAGATCAAGCCAGCTAAACCGTCCGATGAAACTCCATCTTTAGATGGCACCCCTGGTCAGGACTCTGTCGGAAAGGATCAAGTTATTCCCAAGAAGCGTGGGAGGAAAACTATACAACAAAAGGAGATGGAGAATGCCGCCTTGCGTAAAAATTAAATGTTGAATTTAAGATGTTGAAAAAAGAAAATTTGGAATATTTAATTTGGTTATGAAATAATTTTATTTGGAAAAGTATCTCATGTAAGTAGAATCTGAACTGAACATGTAAATGGATTATTGTTACAACTTTGTAATTTTGGAGTTGATTATAAAATGAAATAATTTCTTGTAACTGAATCCCTATTCTCTAAGTTTAAGTTCCTTCTGCACCAAAGATTTTCCGTTTGTCAAGGCATATTTGTAGGGTTCTCCTCAGTCTTCTTCGAGACATGGCTCATTTCTAAATGAAATATAATGTATAAATTATAGTTGCATCTTTTTCAAATCACTGCATCTCACCGATCATTTCCTGCTCCATTAGTCTTGTGAGCTTCATCAGTGTCCGTATTGGGTCATCTCCGCATATCATCTTTGGGCAGCGATTGACTTTGTAAGGGTCACTAGTAACTGAAGGTGGCAGACCGTTAAGCTTAAGTCGGGTAATAATAGACAGGGACAATTTCTTGAGCTTCCTGAATCTCTTCCTTTTGTCATTAGCTTTGACTTTTGACTGTAAAGCTTCCTTTTGTGAAGCAGCTTCTTGTTCCAGTAATTGGTCACGTGCCTTGTTATCTTCAATTTCCACGAGGTTGATGGGGTGTGGTTGTAATTCTTCCGGATCCAGACAGTGATGCAAAGGTTCAATATGTTCCATGGGATGTGCTTGATAGTGATTCCCATTGGAAACATGATAAACTTGTAGCATGAGTGACTGAAGGTCGGAAAATTTTGGTTCGAAATACAGTCCACCTTGTGTGATCTGATATGACATTGGATGGTAAGGGTAAGGGTGTGGCGCAAGACGTAGCTGCTGATAGGCTGGTGTGTGATTATAGTTTGGATAAGGCTGAAGCATTTGATAGTAGTGATGATCCGCGTTTGGAAATTGACCGTCGACAGTTCCAGAAGCGGGGGCTATGTCATGTTGTAACTGCATATGGGTCCATGTGGGAAGCCGCTGTGGTCCATACTGATTTAGATTAAAATTATTGTAAATATGGAGATTGACGAAATGCGGGCAAGGGACAGGACAGTACATTGCTGGTGTATTTTCTGGAATATTTGTCGGTTGTTGGAAATATGCGCCTTGTTCCATCTCGAAATATTTATCAGAAAACTGAAATCAAGATCTATGCATTTAGAGTTGCAAGTATTGAATTGTATGCAAAAATCAGATAAAATTATCCGATTGAAGCCAAAACTATGAGTTGCATGTAGCTCCTTGACAATTAAATTAATGAAATGGTGAGATAAGTAGTGTCAAAGGTGATTATGAGTGAGCTTTACTAAAGATATTACAATTACATTATAAGCTAAAAATGTAAAAAATCATGAAACATTTTTTGAGCCGGAAATGACAGCGGCGTTTATGGAATAAGATGTGCAGGCATGTGGTTTCGCATCCATGATTTGTTCTTAGTTACATCATCGTAAAGTATGTAAAAAGTACTACACTTTGGCTGCAAAAAATAATTATTTACCTGTCGGGACACATCAAAATGCTTGCATTTTTCTAAAAATTAATGGAATGGAAATGACGGTGGCGTTTATGGAATAAGATGTGCAGGCATATGAATTCGATCAAATAAATGTGGTTTCGCATCCATGACTTGTTTTTAGTTACATCATCGTAAAGTATGTAAAAAGTACTACACTTTGGCTGCACAAAATAATTATTTCTGTGTCGGGACACATTTAATTGCGCGTTTTAAATAGAAATTCATACAAGTCTTTAGCTACCCTTGTAAGCTATTAACTTGGTGTTAAATACATGCAAAAAGATTTAAAGGCAAAAAGCCTGTTAAATGACAATTGACAAATGACAATTAAAGGCGATTGTGAGGTAATTAGTGTCATAGGTTATTATGAGCGGGCATCACTAAAAATATTACAATTGAATTATAAGCTAAATTAATTAATGACTTTCATTTAATTAGTCACTAGCATAAAGTCATTTTAATAATCGTGAATAAAAACAACATGACATAGTCAGCGAAGCAAAAATTTAGTCAGTAAATTCAGTCTTGGTCAGTTTCCACTGGTTCCACCACTTTGTCTTCCATTCAACCATATCCTCCCCCTCATCTTCTTCCATCATTTCTGAATCCTTATCTTCTTTTTTGCCATCACCCCCATTCATGTCAGCACTTTCGTCCGTTTCAACTGAATTGATTTCCCCGTCAGGTTCCGCGACTGCCCTTTCAACAAAGACTTCAGCTTCCATGATGCCAACAACTCTGTTTGCTTCAAACACATCCATTCCTCCTCCCCGTTCCAGTAATGCTCCTCCCCCAACGACGACATCCTCTACAGCAATGTCTTGCATATGAGCAACCTCGTTTCCCTCAATCAAGCCACCATCCTCATCCATTTCCTCCCATTCCTCAAGGTCCTCCAATCCATACATTTCCAGAATGAAAGCGGGGTTTCCATACGGTGGATAAACACCCAATATACTCTCCGCAGTGACGAAATTTGGGACAGCCATCTATGCAAGACAATAATATAGTTGCATGTAAACGAGACAGTTTTAGAGCTTATCCTGTCGATTATTTAATAAATTTTTACCTGTCGCTCGTTTGGGGTGAAACGACCTTGGATGCACAATCTGATCCTATATGAGTGGAATGAAACTCGACGAATATAAGAATTAAATATGCGTGGATCATTCACATCATGCAAGAGAAGTGCTCGTGCGTTCATTCCAAACAGTATTCTTCCAATGTCATCAAATCCGGTTACAATAAGGGTGCCACTTTCGTCCTCCAATTCCATTTTAATTCTGTAACGCAGAATAAAGTTGTCTTCTTCGTGATTACATACGGTGCACGTGTACAGTCCTTCTAGATCCTCCCGAACCTTTAATTTATATTCAAGATAAATTTAAAGCCAATTTAATGGAGCATAATAGATTTAGTTACAAGCTAGACAATAATTTTTACCGCCGCAGTACAGCCGAATGCCGCGCATCCTCGATAAGTCAGTCTGCCGGGATTAAGAATGGTTATCCTATATATCTGCTCCTTGAATATAATGTCGTTGCGTGCAAACAGTTCCATCCATCGAATGCCATGGACAGAAGTTGGTGGCATAAGAGGCGCATCAAGACGGGTGACCTGCAGAGGGTCATCAATCACGATCGTTGCCATATTACGATAGGCATGTCCGCGAGTGACAGGAAGTGAGTTTTGGTAATTCGACAGGATGTATGTAGCGCCAATCTATATAAATTAGACGAGACAATACGGTTTTAGTCTGGACAAGCTTGAACTAATCTGAGTTTAAAGTATGGAAACCTGGCTCACATTAATTATTATAAATATAATGGTTCATTACGCAATAATTTACCTCAAACTTTTCTGCAATAACGTGACGAAATTCTCCTTTTATTCGCACACCGACGTCAGTTGTGTGGTCCTTGAATATCAAGTCCAGAACATTCTCAACCCTACCAATTGAATCCCTTATTTCACGAAAATCCCCCTTGGAATAGACGTAGCCATACACATCAAAACTGTCAATTAATAAATTAGTAATTAGAGCCAATTCAGTTAGCATTGCATATCATCATATAAAAAATATTTAGTCTAGATTCGTTAACTGATCATAAAATGATTCTTACGTTGATTTGGTACAAATACAATCCAAATCGTGAAAGTCCATCCTTCAAATTTCAATTTCTTCACAATTACCACAAGCAAAATGATGTTAAATTTATTAAACCGATGTAGACCAAGATTTTTATCATTAATTAATCAGTTGTCAATTACCAGTAACAGTTAATTTGATAAGCACCACTAAACAATTTCCCTCCCTTACTAGACTCCCTCCAAATCGAATAGCATGCTTGTCCACAATGGAATCTGTCAGCCCCAAGAAAAAAGTCCGTTCAATTTCATAATAATCAGTTGCAAATAAGTGCAAATGACTTGTCTGAATATTTTCATATGACTTGTTCATAGTAAAAAATTATTTGGAAAATCTGACAAGCTATGATATTTTATTGCAGTTTCTACACGTAATAACGGGTAGGAAATTAATAAAAATGTATTCATACTTAAATCAAGCCATATTAACTAGTATAGTGCATAAATTAATTAATAAATAATATTTAAATTGATGACACGTGCAATTCCTCATCTACCATCTAGAATACACAGGACTTTGCCATCTACTGGACCAGCCATTAAATACACGGAATGTTTGGTGGAGATCCTTCTCCTCTTCTTCTGAATGAGCACAGAGTTTCTGTCGAGTCCGGTAGATGCCTCCAAACTTTCCATTTAAGAATAAACAAAGTCAAAGTCCATTCAGCCCATGCAAATGCACGTGTTTTGAAATCGTCGTTAAAACGTAAGTGCCCTGTCCGTGTTATTTTCTCCAGTCCTTTTCCTCATTTCACAAACTGCTCCCAACTGATCAACACGTCTTTTATTTTGCCTGTCACTGCTTATTGAATTCAAAGGTAGTTTAGTTTGCAATTTGTAATTTTTAAATGGGTTTGTAGTTGAAGCAAAGTCAAAGCAGTTATCATTTGATTTTTTTACAGACTTTCTGTGCAAATTGCGACTGTCAGAATGGAACGCTTTCAATCACAACAGGAAGAGGGTTGCAACCAAGTCCATGTTGAAGATGACCCTTTTAATTCCATTGACCTGGATGAATTGATGCCCATTTCATCCCCTTTACCATCCCCATATCATCCAGCTCAACCCGAAAACATGAATGAAGCAAGTGTCAGCCCACCTTCCAGTCAAGATGGAGAGTTTTCGCCAGACCCTACAGCTGACATTAGGAATTTGGATGAGGAAAGACAACCAAACCCTCCAGCCCCGGTGACACCCACTGTCAAGTATTTTATCAAGCCATTTGACATGGGCAACGGCTGCTATAGCTTCAGTCTGTTTGAGTCGACGGACGAGATCAATTTTCGACTATTTACATTGCCAGACGGCTTTATGGAAGGGAACTGCGGATATGAGGTGGTATTCCTGAGAAGTTTCCAGTTTCCAAACCGAGTCCAGTACAATCCATACGACCCTGAAGCAAGTCAACAAACAAGAGCTTATTTTCCGCTACCGGATATGGGACATTATTCAGGAGCAGTGCAGGCTCCTCCATCACAAAGGCTTCAAGTGGAACCTCCTCAAGCTACACCATCCACCTCCAGTGTGCAATCAACACCGCAATGGGAGGAGCAAGATCAATCTGGAGTGGAAAGCCAGAGTGTCAGTGTGGACGATTCGGAAGCGTCAGATGAGGAGGAGGAGGTGCCGCAGTCGAGGAGGGTGTCTGGAAAGGGAGGAAGGAAATCCAATTCAAAGGTAGTTTAAATTTGCGGACTGAGCATGTAACAATAATGATTGTGATTGTAATTGTGACAAATTGTTTCTGTTTATTTAAAGGGGATTTCCAAGACTTCCAACGGTAAAAAGAGTAGGACAGACAAGACCAGAGACAAGCGACAAGTTGTTCTACACAATGTCCGTTCCAAATCAGCAAATGTCCCGACACGGACAAAGGTGCTTACTGTCAGATGTCCAAAGAAAGAATGCGAAAGGATGTTTGAAGACAATTCCCAGTTAAAGAAGCTCCAAACCCAGCACATCCGGGATATCCATCTCCATTGTCAATGTAGTGTTCACTGGAAGCGACCCCACTCTTATAATTACTTTTTGAAGATGAAGCGAGAGAACAAGTGCAGCGAACTGGACATTGTGAAACTGATTCCATGGCCAAAGGCTAACTGGATTGGAACACTCTTTGAGGACGGTCTGGATGAGGCAAAGAAAAAGTATAAAAATAAATTGAAAGAGGGGGTGGAGTAGTCGGTGTAGAAAAATTGTAAATATTTTGTTGATAGTCTAATGTAATTAATTGTGAAAACAAATATAACTTGATGTGATAATTAGTCTTGGTAAAAACTGTAATTTGATTGTAGATATAAAATGAATTGTAAATTGACATAGATTGAATTTTACTTGTTAATTTTGTCTAAAGTATAAAGTAAAGCGTATAATAATTTTGTGATTTTATGAATTAAACTCGACTGATTTAATCAATTATATTTGCAATTTTTGTTTTTGTCCTCTATCATTTATTTCCCTGTATAAAAATATAATTTTTATGCATTTGCACCCCCATAGAATTTCAACTCACATAAAAGAATCATCTCATGGCTTGCGAAGTAATGTCATACAATATGCGTAATAATTTGCAAAATAAGCGACTGAATTATTTGCAAATTTATAAATGGAAGTTCGACATGGAAGATAATACAGTGATGTGTGACGCCATGTGTGAACATCGTTTCAGTCCTTTTTAGATATAAAATGTGCCATTTTGGAATGAGTGTGACGATTGGAATACTACGGTTGGAATAAAATCTTCTGGACAAATTCTATACATTAATAGACACAATGCGAACTGGATTGTTCCAAACAAACATTCCAATATTACAGGACAGTATTCCAGTATTATTTTCTTTTGTCTGTCGAACATTTGTTAAAAAGTGTCATAAAACGCTATGTCTAATTAGCAAGTCTGAATAGTGGAAAGCATTATATAAATCTTCATTCCATAATCGGAAATGGTAAATGTAATGCATTATAACCTATCAAATATTAACGTTTGTTTCCCTTGTAAAATCTTCAAGGATGATCACATGATGTTTATGGGGAAAGTGCTGAATAGTAAAAGTAAACTCTGATTCAAATGACATGAGCTCTTATTAAGGAATTGCATAATGCAGTGTCCCGAAGCAAACTTGGTTCAACATGAAATCTGTCGATAGCTTTTCACACATGATCTGACAATAATCTGGCCTTTTTAACAAAGTAAAAATTCAAATGGACTAATTGTCAGCAAGTATTTACCTGTCCCTCCTTTCACCTATTGTCCTTGACCTGTAATCTAACGCGGTATTTTAGCAATAAAATTATCCTTGATTCTATTGAAATATAGCATATTTTCATGCCAAAAGTAAACAACTGTTATGCGTTGATCTATGACTATTTTCCGTTATAAGTCTTTGTTACATGACAGGAAATGTCGATTGAAGGCATACTTTTAACTCAATATTATTATATAAATCAATTCATTAATTTAATACATGAAATTACAAGTGGTAACATCCTTGCAGCAAATCAATAAATTCATATTAAATAGAATGTCTAAGACCTAGCATTAATAAAATTCTTGACAAAGCTAAAATATGCTACATCCACCTCAGCATAGTCTCTGTTCATATACTCTCCGTCAGGAATCTCAATCTCACCGAGGTTTTCGAACACAGGATTAAAGTCATAGTCCACACCCAGTCCTGCCTCTGCAAATTGAATGTCCAGTTCACGATCTCCGATATTATTAACCATGCTCCACAGCTCCTTGCATCTCTTACTTGTCAGTTGTTTCAATACACCGGTCGATGAGTTTTTATTCAAGACGGTAATTGTTGGCTTCTTTCTTCCGACTCGACATACATCCTTGCGTAGTTTGAGAAATTCCTAAATTGTAAAATACATTACAACATTAATTATATAGAACATTTAATAAATATTCTTACATTTAATGATTTACTTACAATTGCTATACCCTCCTCCAATTCTCCGGAAGACCGGGTGAGATGCTCATTAGATCGAATTAGAAAGATGCGTGCAGTTGGAGACAGTGAATCGAAGACAGGGGAACCTTTTTTGAAGTGACTCAATCGCAAAACTTTGTCTTTAGTAACACCGACATAGATTTCTTTCCGGATTGCATCGTTTGCTAAAATTTCTTGCAAATTCTCTTCCTCAAAATTTTCAGTTTGTCCTTTATCGTCAACCACTAAGATGGTGTAGCAGAAGAATGTATTGTTAGTTCCAGCCAAGTGGTGCAGATCAAGTGCACGAATAAACCTTTCCATCTTTGCTTCTGGGCTAAGTGCAGAAAATGCTGAATATATTCGGTTTAGGAACTTAATCATCCTCTTTTTTGTTGAAAAATAACCGTCAAACAATTTGAGTCTGAAATTATTTAAAAATGTCATTAATATATATTTCTTATTGATTTCCGAAAAAATAATATTACGTTTGGAATAGGGGAGAGGTATCTGTCGGTGTCATTGTCAATCTTGCAGCATCCACAAAGTTCACGTGCCAGTTTTTGTCTCGGACTTCGCATTCATCGCCGCAATTCACACAAAAGTGAAAATCTGCCAGATCCAGAACTAGTTCAAAGTCTTCCATTATTGATGTTCGTAAAATGGCCCATTTTGACTTGACAAGAGTGAAAATCATGCAGTTGGCGTTGTTGCACTTGGATAGCATGTCCACTTGCTTATCCCTCCAAGTAAATTTCATGGTTGATGTCATCAGATGAAAAAGCTGTAAATCGAAATAAGTTAATTGCATATGCGCAAGTCATTTAAGTGCTTACTGTCGTAAACTTACCATATTTTCTGCAATCCAGTCTGGCTTTTCGCGAATGTCACGGTTTTCACGCATCCTATGAAATGCAATAAATATGACAAAAGTATTGTCCATTTCAATATTCTTTTGGATTAGTAGACGCTGATTTCCAGTCCAGTCGAACAGGTAGAAAAACTTGTTAGTCTTTTCGATGCACTGAAGTAGCGAGTCTCCGTCAGCATAGAAAACTTTTGGGATCATTATCAACACCTCCAAATGCTTATCAGTCGTTGATTTGAATAAACCATCATAATGGGGTAATTCCTCAGGTAATTGTTCCATATTTTGATCTGGAATCTCATCCTCCATCCACAGATTAAACCACCTTTCATAGAACCTTGCAATGTGGACAGTCCTGGCAAAATGCAAATCATATGGATGATCTTGTCTCTCTAAATCTTCCATATGAACTATAATATTTGTTTGGAATATGTTAGCTGCAGCTCTATTTTCTAGTCGCCCGTCCCATTGACCATCTCGGATTCGCAAATCTATAGAATATGCAACAAATAATGCGATAAATATGTGTCCATTTACAAAATAATCATAAATTCATACCAGTTGCGTCTAAACTGTCACCCTGTACCAAGTCATGAATGTCTTCCCAGTTGTTCCGGACATAGGTAGCAATCATAGCCAGAAATTCGCCATGCTGTATATTTCCTTGGAAAACTCTCTGAAGAACACCTAATAGGCTGTCACTAAAGAACAATTATGATTACTTTTTATAATTTCTTGTACATAATAAACTAATTAACTCGTCTGCCTTACTCCTGCATGCCACCCATATGCCATCCGTCAGTTTCCAATGCAAGTCTGAAGTCTTCGTACTGTGCCAATTGAAGTTCCTCAATGTCATCATCCTCAGAATCCTCCATGAACTCGTTATTAAATGCAGCCATTTTATAACGTAACTATAATTAATTTCGATCTGATACAAGGCTTGTATTGTTGTGATTAAGTAAAATTAGTTAGAAATAAATTGTTTAAAAGACAATCAAGATTGAAAACAAGAAAACGTATTTTCTAATGAATTATTTCTACATATGCTTTCAACGCCCTTGTGGACTGACTCGTACCTATCTTGCTTCATAAATATAGTCTGAATATTTTCGATACTTTGCCATGCATTTATATGGTGTGTACTCAATATTTATACGATGCTATAATTTTTCGTTTTTGGTATGGCAAATGTTGATTGACTTAGACTTAACAATAAGCATCTTAAAGTATAATGTATAAATAAACACAGATTTAAAGGAATCGCGACAACCAAATTCAATTTTTATTAACTATCCTTATCATCGATTAATAACCGTAATTTAATTATAACTAGCATCACATTTAATACAAACATTTCGAATATAAGATCATTATACACATAGACTCTGATTAAATAAGCATTCATAGACTGTCTAAAAAAACTCTATTAAAATTTCGTATAGTGCCAGAATTCCAAATGTATCCGCATTACATCATTGTCGACTGACCGATATCCGCATATGCAGCACATATTACTTCCGGTCTGTATTTCGTTTTCTGGTCTCTTGAATTCTAAAGAATTTTTAAATAAAATATATGAAATTAGTAAAAAAGCAATATATTTATGCATCTTATATAATAGAAATCATTAATAGCATTGTAGTCGTTTGTTGCATACCCTTTTCAAATAATTCGTGTCCGTGAAACTTGATGTGACTTTTACACGCGGATGCGTCCTGGAACACCTCGTAACAGAACGGACATGGATATTGTTCGGTTCGATTGAATTTGCGGATTATCTTCTTTGCTGGATACATAACAACTCGTTGAACATTTGTGACATTTGTAATTTCGTTGTTACGAATATCAATATCTATAAACTCTTGACAGTTCATTTCGTGTTTTTCGAACAATGCGCGTGAAAAGAATTCAGTGCCACATTTATAACAAGTTCCTTTGAATCGACCAAAACATTTTTGCAGATGGGATGTATACTCTCTGTCATAACAAAATTCTCTTTTGCAATTTCCACACTCAATTATCCTTTTTCGGTTTCTGTCATGTACGTTTAGTCCTCTCTGTGATGGGTAAGTCTTCCGGCATATAGTACATTTAAAATCTCGGACAATGTTCTTCCTTCCAGACTTATCACAACTGTCTCCTACGTCTTGTCTTGTATATTGGCTGTTTTCTAAGTTAACAATATCCCCATCTATTTTATGGACATTAAAAGATAAATATATCATATGTTTATTTTAACCATTGTGACAGTTTCATGAATCATTAAACATAATAAAAATGCATATACTTACCGGACGTTCCAATTTCATCTTCAATAATTGAGGATTCCCGACTTTGAAGGGAAATATCGACTGTATATGCTGGACTTTCACCAGAGAAAGCGGACGAAATTTCTTCTCTTTCATTAAGAATGCTTGCATGCTTCTGCCTTTTTACATTCCTATTCGCGTCTCTCATTATTCTCTTTCGTCTCGGATTAATACTGTCGTTCTCTGGAACAAGTGTAGATAATGCTGCATAAGTACACTTACTTCTTTCTTCCTCTCTGCAGATGGTTTCATGCTCATCCAAGCCTTCTCTTGCATCGAACTCTTTTCCACATACTGTACATTCCTCTCTGAATAAACCGTTGCAGACTTTAACATGTGATTGAAAATTACGCTTGTAGCAGAATTCTTTTGAGCATTTATCACATTCAATTTTGATGACAGATCGATTCTTAACATGCACTCTCAAATGTTCTTTTGTTGTGAATGATGACCGACATAGTGGACATTTAAACCTTTTCTCCTTCTCTGATCTTGACTGCTCGAGTACTTTCTCCTTCTCTGATCTTGACTGCTCGAGTACTTTCTCCTTCTCTGATATTGACTGCTCGATAACTTTCTCTGGCTCTGATCTTGACTGCTCGAGTACTTTCTCCTTCTCTGATCTTGACTGCTCGATTACTTTCTCCTTCTCTGATCTTGAATGCTCGATTACTTTCTCTGGTTCTAATATTGACTGCTCGAGTACTTTCTCTGGTTCTGATATTGACTGCGCTGAGACACATGCTTGATCTGAAATGTAATACGTATTGCTGTAATAGTTCTTATCAACAATGTATATTTAACTGACTCACCCTCATCAGATAGTATTGACATAATCTCACTGCTTATACCTTTGCATACTTTGATATGTGGGTGATACTTCCGTCGATAGCAGAATATTCGCAAGCATTTATTGCATTCCAATTTTATACTTGATCGATTATTCTCATGTACCTTTAAATTTTGTTTTGTTGTGAACTGTGACAGACAAAGTGGACACTTAAACCTTTTCTCTTGTTTGGAACCTGACTGCTTATCATCCGTATCGCTGTCATTGCATGTATTAGACGCATTTCCTGACTTATGCGTTTCACTGACTGATACACTTTCACTGACTAGTTCATAACGCTTATCTTGTTTGACGTATTCGGCAATTTGAGAAGCGTTGCAGAATCTTAAGTGTTTGGTGTATTTTTCTTTGAAGCAGAATGTTCTGTCGCAAGCGTCACATTTCGTTGTTTGTCTTTCATAACTAGTGAGATGTGACGCTAGTTTTTCCTTTGTTTTAAAAAAATTATTGCAGACATTGCATCCTAAACTTTCGTGTCTATTTTTGCAATGAGCAGCGAATGCATCAGGACAAGTGAAATTTTTCCCACATGGTAGGCAATTTTGGTAATAGTTATTTTTACAAAACTTTCTATGACTCATAAACTCAACTTGTTTGCAAAAAACTAATCCACAACCAGTACACTTTTCAATCTTCCTTTCACGGTTTTTTAGATGTCTCTTTAACACCGAAGCATTATTCAAAGTATCCTGACAGAATTCGCACTTATGTCTGGAGCATTTCAAATTGTCACAGTGTAATCTAAATTCCTCCAGGGAATTAGTCTTAAACGCACAATGTCTACATGTCAGTATCATTTTGATAATTGTTTTTAATGATGTATGAGTTAACTTTAAATTAAATCATCTGCACTGACAATGTTAAATCACATATGGTATATAAATTATGTCATTCTGGAGTATACGACATTTTATCGTATTTAGAACCGCCTTATGTTTTCATATGAGTCTGAATATTTTGTATATGACATAATGCTATTTAGCGCATGACCCGGTTACCAAAAGCAAAAGTCATCAACACCAAGAGCCTTCGCAGGAAAATGTCAAAGATACAACACATCAAAATCAACAACATCATCCTGATAAGAAAACCTGAAAATTGATTCGTTACTTATCGAAATATTTGTAAAAATAAACGATTGTTATTAACACAATAATAATTCACTTGCATTTAGTTCATTTATCATATTTATAGCATGCTGGTATTCATTGATATTTCCGGCAGAACTGTCCAGATAATTCTGA
>JAHZMU010002495.1:0-13598 GCA_027743725.1 Rambutsinella grinnellia | reverse complement strand
CAAAATCACAAGATGAATACATTTTCGTGTAATGCTTGTCCGTTCTTACTCCATCCGGGACGAGTGGCTCCTTTTCGCAGGCTCGAATCAACGAGATTGCTGTGCCTAATCCATTTGGAATAGTTTTAATGAATTTATTTTATTCTAATAATTTGCTACTCACCAGGAATGTCTGTATATTCCGTTCTAACAATTGTACAATATCCTTCACAATCAACTGTTGACTCTAATTGGGATGCGTCGAAACATAGCCTATTTTCATTGCTGATGCATGCATAACACTTGAATGATTCTACCTGTACACCTTGAACAAAATATCGGTTAGGTTTTTAAATATAATTTTTACTAATTGTGCAGTTAAGATTTACAGAGTTGTAACCCAATCCAAAGAAATGTCAATGTTTTGACATCCGAAATCCCAAGTGATTTCATTTTCCAAAAAAGCTTCTAAGAACGTATTGAACTAGTCATTTCCTTTTTTGCTTATCCATTCGTTATTCGCTAATCAAGTTTATTGTCAATAGTCAGCTGCAGAGTCAATCCAATATTCTCTATCTGTTATCTAATCATAAAATGCGTCATTTCATGGTTATCCAGGCTTAGTTGGGTAATCCATCTCCTCAGCCAATTTTCATAAGCCACGCACATCGAATGCGCTTGACTTTGTTGCATTTTCATCTCAATACCATTAGCATGTAATCACTCGTCTCTCATTTCCCCACCAATTCAAAAAGTAAAGGCGGCAGTCCTTCCTGGTCTGAAGTTTGGATGTTGAGATGATAAAACTGACTCCAAAGACCGGATTTGATAAGTTCTGAAAGTGCATTTTTAGATAAGGCTTTTAGGAAAGATGAAGGTGCAAGTTCCAGACAATGTAGTGGACTACTACACGGACATTCTGACCCACTGTTACGAGCCAGATGGAGACCGAATGGTTGTGGGGACCACAATGGGCAAAATACTTGTGATGGAGTAAGTCCAGAAATATAATGAGAAAAGGTCAAAGATTATGATTATTTTTATGCTTATCTAGCCGAGACAACAAAGATGAAATGGCATATAAGGCGGACACTATTCTTCCGAACAAAACAGCAGTTTTGGGTCTCCATTGGTGTAAGAAGAAGGGGATCTTTATTGGAGCGAAGACGCTACTCTACCTCCTCAAACCGGAAGAGATTCAGAGACAAGTGCAGTCGAATGTGTTACCATTCATTAAATTTGAAGGGGCTGGTGTTAATGATGTCTGTAGTACGAGTCAGGGCCCTTCAGAGAATAAAGTTTTTGGGGCGGGGGATGACGGCAAGATAAGGGTTTGGGATGTGGAGACCCAAAAACTTATTCATGAATTGGCTGATCATAAAACTGCAGTTGAAGTTTGCAATGCAAAGTAAGAGAAATGCCTGAAAATTACTTTACCTTAATCTTTTGAAAGCATAAAAACTTACCCTTTTATTTTTTTCAGCAATGATTACCTCGTTAGCGGATCTCAAGATGGGTACGTTTGCATATATGATTGTGGTCTCCGAACGAAGACCCCTGTGAATAATTTTGATATTGGGCGGCATGTCGTCTCGGGCCTAGATATTAGCCAGAACTCTACCTGGGTCGCTGCTGGGTCTAAAGGATCTCCCATTGTATACAATGTTCGAAACAAGGCGATACTTTCAAAAATCGAAGTTGATAAGCCAGACAGTAAGTTTCTTTTTTACAAAGAGTATATTCATTTATCATTGAATATCAGAGTAATTTCACAACTTTTTTCTCTAGAAATTTATGCCGTTCATTTCGACTACAACAATAATCTGTGGTGGGCTGGTGGTGGCAATATGATTTATCGATCTGGGACATACTCCAACGTTTCTGCTGCATTGAGGACTTCCTTTGGAGATGCGATTATTCATCACTTGTATTCTATAACCTCTAATTTAAAAGCAATTAGTGTTGCTGGTTCCTCTACGTGTATTTTGATTTCAGAGAATGGAGATTACTGGGAAGAAATGGTGTCTTTGTAGTTTTTTCATTTAAAATATTCGTTCCTCTGTTGAAATCGATAGTTTTTAAGTGACAAATGCTTAGTAAAAAGCAGTAAAAGTTGAAAGTTTGCTGTAATAAGGATTTATATTTTTGTGTAAATAGAAATAGAAAAAAGATTTTAAGACATTAATAAACCATATTTTTGCATTGTTCAAGTGTATATCTTTAAGATTTTGTTCATCCAAAGACGTTTTCTAAATTATCCGCATCAATACGTTCCATCAGGTAGGCATTCCACTGCTCTTTATTTCCAAGCACGTACAATGTATCTCTAGTTGATTGACTCATTAGTGGTCTTGTAATACGTAAAATAGTTTCAAAGATGGTAGGCGCTATAAAATTAATTATTTACAGATTAAAGACATAAAAGGTTAAAGTCTGACGTGCTCACTGTTTATGAGAATGATAGAGTTGATACATCCTGGGAAATATGTCTCGAAAAGGGTTGTGAAAGTCAAATAAACGCTTAGACCTTTTAATTAACGGATTAATAATTTAGGAGCTTAGACATTTTAAATTCATTCTAATTACATGAAATACATCCCTGATTGACAAGATTGTACCCTTCCATGTCAAACAACCAAACCCACTGTGTCACCTCTTTTCCTTCTTTTTGCAATGCTCGCACTTTTGAAGTCGACTCATCTAATATCTTAAAGAAGAATCGGATTAACCTTTGTTTCTTTCCGGTTAGGACGGCTTGTCTGATGTTCCATTCGCTGAATTTTATTGCGCAAACTTAAAAATGAAAAAATATGTATGAATAATATTCATGAACTCATTTTTTATAGTGCCTCTTACTTGGTCTGCCCATCTTATCGACTGAGTCAATAGAATAAGGATACTCTTCTTGCATATCTGACCAGTTCTCATCGTGTATTCGCGACATATTATTTTGTTTTCTGAATTTCAGATTCTAATACAAATTTGTCAACTTTTTCCCTCATAAATTATATCTAAAATATCTGAAATTTTAGAAATATATGCATACCACGAAAAGCATTTCCTTCGCTTGATTAATGTCGAATTTTCGGGCTAAAGTGAAATTGAAACAATTGAAATAATCAAAGCTGTTATTGACTTTCTCACATCAGTATTGACTTACCCCGCAACCACTTTACCAGAAAAATATCCTCATGCATGTAATCCTCTGTTAACAAGTCAGTAACGGCGGACCGGAACTAGGAAGATTCGAGGAATAATTTTTGAAATTTACGTCAACTGTTTTTCTCATTCCCAAAACATACCTTATCCAAGATCGCCTTCTCATCTTTCGTCAAGTCCAGAGACACTGAGATTGTTACATGAAGCAATATACTTTGCAAAAGTACTGGTAAAACGAATGAAGTAATCTTCATGATGGACCAATTATCGAAACTTTAAGGGATTATGTCCCTTACTATGATTACCTTTTTGCTTTCGATTTATAATGAATTTATAATGAAATTTTCTTTAGCTGGAAGCGTTTTCCTATTACGCGATAAAATGGAATTATTTACTAGAAAAATTGAAAAATAAGACTTGCCTAAAATCATCAACCCTATAATGGGATGTGTTTGATCATGAATCATTAATTTCAATCGCGTGTTGAGTGCGTGTTTAGCAGCTATAATTTTAAGGCGTGAAATATCAGGCCATTACAAATTCCAAGATCATTTCCGGTCGGGGAATAGTCTCCGAATTAATGTGGGTTAGGATAATCGCTTATCAGCTTATGGATTATCCACTGCATTTCGACTAGCAGAGAAGACCAGAGAAAATCGCAGATCAATGTCCTTTAAACTTTAAAGTTTCCCTATTCGTGCAAAATTTATTTTAGCAAGTTTTAATTTCTTTATAAAACAATCAGAAAAATTATAATGGTCAATTAACGATGACCTCTGAACTACTCTACTTTATGTTTAATGTTTCCTGTATAAAAATACGAGTAGGTGAGAGTAAATTAACTTATTATTTATCATAAATTATTGCTCTTCAGCACGCATCATAATAATATTCTTTATTCATGATTTCTCATCATTCAAAAAATTTAAAAGCACTTGATTACCAGTGGTTAATGAACTTTTCTGGACAAGCTCTTCAAAACTCTTTGTTTTCCAAATATTAATAAATAAAATATATTTTGCATTGTTATACTCTTCATTGTTTCCAGTCTTGTAGCCTCAGTTAGTATTTTACAGCTTTGAAGGCTTTGTTCCTCCAAAGTTGGCTTCTAAATTATCCGCACTAATACCTTGCTTCAGGTAATCACTCCATTGCTTCTTATTTGTTCCAAATACGTGCAATACGTCACGAGTTGATTGATTCATTAAGGGTTTTGTAAGACTTAAAACAGTTTCAAAGATAGCAGGAGCTAGAAATTTAAAAAATAGTTTAAAGTGAACTCAAGCCCGCAATGAGGAATAATCTATTTTACTTACTATTTATGAGAATGATATCGTGGACACTCCCTGGGAAATATGCTTCATAAGCGGTTACATAAGCTATGTAAACCCGTAGACCTTTAGACGAATAATTATACTTTATATCCAATCAAAACGCGGCTATTTTTGATTGGTTTGATGTTATTCTACTTACATGAAATGCACCCGTGATTAGCAAAAGTGTATCCTTCCATGTCAAGCAGGGATATCCATTGGGTCACCTCTTTTCCTTCTTTTTGCAATGCTCGCACTTTGGATGTCACCTCATCTAATGCTTTATAAAGGTATCGGATAAGCCTTTGCCCCTTTCCGGTTAGGACTGCTTGTCTGATATTCCATTCGCCGAACCTTAATGTGGCGACTAAAGGAAAAGAGAATTTAATAATAGACAAATTGATGAGCTTTTTATAACGTTCTTACTTGGCCTGCCCATCTTATCGAATGTGTCAATAGAAAATGGATAATCTGCTTGCATATCTGACCAGTCCTCATCATGTATTCGCGACATGTTATTTTGCTGTCTGAATTTTAGATTCTAATAAAAATATGCCAATATTTTAACTCAAATTTTATAAAATCTGACATAAATATGAATACCTCGAAAAGCATTTCCTTTGCTTGATTAATGTTGAAATTTCGGGCCCGCAACCATCTCACGAGATAAATGTCGTCTCTCATGAAATCCTCTGTTAACGAGTCAATGACTGCGGACCGGAACTGGAAATTCGAGGAATAATAAAAGACATCCCATTAACATTATACGAAACCACATACCTTATCCAAGGTCGTTTTCTCATCTTTCGTTAAAGATAAGTCCTCCTCTAGCGACACAGCGATTACATGATGCAATAGACATTGCAAAACAAATATTGGCAACACTTTAGTAAACTTCATGGTGGAGCCCTCAACCCATCGAGATGAACCAACGAATTATCAAAACTTACTGTTTGTCTCTTATGATTAGTGTACCTTTTTATTTAACAAAATTCTGTCCCTATTTATTTACATTAAATATATCAGCTAATATGCACAGTAATTATGCACGCTTTGCAAGTTCTCGTGAATGATTAATCCATCTCTTATATCTTTGTTTTTGTCTCTGGGAATTTATAATGAAATTTTCCAAAGTTGAACTCGTTTGGTGTATTAAGTGATACTTTATAATAAAGTCATTTTATTGTTCTCCTCTTGTGTGAAATATTGAAATACTGGGAGCATTATACAATACTTTTTAGATATGCGTAATACACGTATAGCCATTTACTAGGAAAACAAGAGTTGACTAAAATCATTAACGAAGTAACTTTTTATGTAATTCTCTTGTGCCTTAAGAACTTGTACGCGGAGAAATTACTGAATATTTTTAAACTGGAGAACTATCGATCATAATCATGTTTGGAATGCAAATGTGTATGAAGTAATGTCACATTTGTAAAGTCTTAAATGCTCCGGGGATTTCCTTTTGACTTAGCTTAAACGTATTTTTAATTTACTCATGATTTATTTGATTTTTCATTGAGATTATTTATTCAGTTCAGTTATTTGGTTTAAGATAATATTTTAATATTAGATTTGTTGGAAAATATCAAACATTCGGGGCATCTTGAGAGCGAGGACAAAGAGTAATGCTTATTTCTAATAAATTAAGAAGGTGTATGATTAAGACTAGCACGATTTACTGAGAGAAAGAAAAAATATTAATAAGCTCCTCCTGAAATGGGTGGGAGGTTTGGAGGACCATGAGGGGCATTTCCACTTCCACCTCCACCAACATCCCCGCTGAATCCACCCTGGCCTTGGCCTGCTGGAGCAGGTCCTACAGGTCCTGGTGGAACGTTGTCTTTGTACCTTATAAAGTACACTTCGGGCTTTGTCGCTCTCGGAGCAGCTGAAATATGAATGTAAATTAATAAATTGGTCTACTTCTATTTTATTTAATATCCAACCTGGTCCTCGGACACGAACGTTGCTTGTAGACTCCTGCTTTTTAATCAGGACATAGACTAACGTCTTTTGCTGTGTTGGTTCGGGTAATATCACTTCAGTATTTTGCTGACTCGCTGCGGAAGGAGCTTTAACGAAAATCTAGCATGATAAAAAGGAGTTATCAAATCACACATAATAAAATTGAAAAATATTCATTACAATATTCACGTGTTTTTCTGGAGGTCCGCCTGCACGGATTACTCTAGTTTGAGTATATTGCGCCTGTTTCAATTGAAGATTGTTGGAATTATTAAACTATATTTTGCTACTAATTAAAAATATTTTACCTCTTCTGGTCCAACATGAACGCTGACGAATCGCCTATTAATTAATTATAATAAAGTTCTCGTCCAATTATTAAAAATTGTCAATTTAATACCTTATTTGCCCCACTTGGTTTGGCTTTGCACCCCCTTGACTAAATGTGTTGGGTCCAACTCCTCCTCCGCCTCCACTATTAAGTGTAGGAGGTCCTTGAGGCCCTTGATTTCCAAAGTTTCCCCCCGAAAATGTCCCTCCGCTATTAAAGCCTGAGCCAAAACCTCCACCATTATTGAAATTTCCTGGGTTTGCTTGTGGACCTTGTGGTCCTCCAGGCCAACCCCCTCCTCCACCAGAATAACCTCCACTTCCTCCATATCCCATGTTATTCCCTTGAAATCCTCCCCCTCCGGACCCAAATCCTCCAGCAAAGCCAGAATTAACTTGTGCCCCCGCCATTCCTATCAACACCGCCAGAACAAAAGAAGATTTCATGGCTAAATAAATTCCAAAATGAAAATCTCAAGCCAAAGTTCAAGTGAACTTGACGTCTTCACCGCTACACTTCTAATTAAAATAAAGCATATTTATCAAGTAGTTATCTAGTCTTTGAATTTCAAAGGATTTTAAGCAACTGCCACTTCAAACCAAAAAGAAATTCGTTATGTACGCAAATTGTTTATGTGATGAAAAGCTTGTGTGAGAAAAATATGCTATTGCAATTTATATGAAAAATCTATTAGCCAAATTCTGATAATCACAATTTCAAGTTAAAAATTATGAAATGTTGCATGAACTTCAGTCTAAAAATTGCATAATTTTCACATGTCGAACTGAAAATGTCTTAATTGATGGTCCTAGAAATCTTAAATAGCATAAAATTTCGTAAGATTTACACTTAAAAACAAAGTGGGTGGTAGGTAAAAGTGCATCGTTTGCGCATAGCTCCTTAAACGTCCCTTCTGAGGGACCCATTATGTACTCTGGTTTGCGTAACTTCCGTTCTCAATTCCCTTGCGAAAAATCTAAAAACATTTCATGGCAAAGTTAAATTAAGTCAAAAGTAAGTTAAAATATAAGTTGACAAAGTATTTACAACTATAGATAAATTAGAAGTTAATCATGACATAAACCGTTAGTCATTTGCTAACTAGTAATTAAAATGATGCTTATTGGTTAGTTTTGTATGCATTTGCCCAAAAACCTATTCCATTTTTATTTACTTGATCAGAAATTTATTGTTTTTTGGTGTGAATACAAAATTTATACAAAGCAGCCAAAAAGGTCTGAATGAGAATGTCCAGATTTTAAAGCACAATCAACAACATTATCCATTTTTTCTTATCATTGTTAGAGATAAGGTGCATACCACGCATAGTAATAAGTACACAAGTTTTTGTACAAAAGGTATGCATTATGAAACATTTTCATTTTGGTCATTCTATCACAAGAGTAAATATTTATTTACACTGAAACATGCAACTTTCACATTAAAATTTAGGCATGCACGTAATTCATTTTGAGATTGGTGTGGAGCCAAATCGCAGTTACTCAAAATTGGCCAGGATGTTGATTATTATGGATTGTGCATAAAAATAATAATAATTACCTCACGCGCTTTCGGATAGAATCAGGATTACAACTTCATAAAAATTTCTGACTGCAATTGGTTCATAGTTGAGAGAAAATGAGAAACTTTGAAATAGACGAAGAGGAAGATCCCCTACTTGGGTCTAGATTTGGATATAAAAGAGCAAACAAGAGTTATGGAACTGGAAAATTCAGGTAAGCTTAAAAGGAGAAAAGTGTTTGCAATTTACTAATACCAAATTGTGATAGACAAAGGTACTCAAATGCGGAGAAGTATGATGATCAAGAATTAAGGAAAGTCCCTCTGACACAATTGGTAAGTTTTTGCTTAAATCGAGATGGCTCTTGTCTCATTAATTTTTGTAGTTTCGATACGCAACAACAAGAGATAAATGGATAGTTGGGATTGGAACGGTGGCGGCTTGCGTTCACGGCGCAGGGTTTCCAATTCTTGCAAAAGTATTCGGGAGTATGACGAATACTTTTGTGCGACAGGCAATATTTGTAAGATTTCTCAAAGTGTTTTGAAGAAAGCAATATGTAAAACGTAAGGCACTTTAAAGGGCTTTTCAAATGGGACGATTACTGCAAACTCAACATTTACTTCGGATTATACGGAAACCACAAGTATTCCTAGTTCAACTGAACCTATCTCGACTTTCGATCCTTCGTCAGAAATGTATAATGCTGCAGTTATTGGCTACGCTTTAACCAGAGAAGAGTTCACCGACTATATGACGGCTACATCCTGGAGTTACGTTTATATCGGGATTGCTGTCATGATCTCATCGTTTATACAGGCTATATGCTGGGAATGGGCCTGCGAACGCCAAGTCTACCGCCTCCGCCAAGAATTTCTATATCAAGTATTACGTCAAGAAATTTCCTGGTTCGATGCACACCAAACGGGCGACTTGGCTGGAAAGTTGTCGGAGTATGCAAAAGAATTTTTCCATCCTAAACAATTATATTAATAACCTTTTTTGAATAGCGACCTTGAGAGAATTCGGGAAGGAATTGGTCATAAATTCAGTATGATAATTCAGTACACGTCGACATTCGTGACGGGATTTATATTAGGTTTCATCACTGATTGGAAACTGTCTCTAGTTATACTTTCACTCGTACCGTTTCTAGCAGGGGCATCGGGATATTCAGGAAAGGTATCATTCATGAAGATAATGATTTAATTTATCAATTGGATTTATCATGAAATATTCTCAAAATAGATGATAGCAACTCAGGCGACTCGAGAACAGCAAAAATACGGGAAAGCAGGCGCAGTAGCTGATGAAGTTATATCATCAATACGAACAGTCGTTGCTTTTGGCGGAGAAAAGAGAGAAATTAAAAGGTTCACTTTGTTACAAAAGATTTTCATGAACTTTTATTAAAATTGAATATTTTTTAAATAGATATTCATTGGCGCTGCAAGCCGGCCTAAAAATGGCAATCAAAAAGTACCACACGTTTGCATTCTTAATTGGGGTGGTTTTCTTCATCATGTATGGATCATATTCTCTAGCCTTTTGGTATGGATGTCGGCTCTTGTATTACAACGAGATAACTCCGGGTGATATCTTCACAGTATTCTTTGCGGTGTTGGTTGGTGCAATGTCTCTTGGAAATGCTATTCCATATCTCTCGACAATTTCTACTGCGCAAGGCTGTGGCGCTGTAGTTTTCGACATTGTGGATTCAATGCCTGATATTGACCCTTATTGTAAGAGGGGAATAATGCCAGATAGACTTCAGGGAAGGATTCATTTCAAAGATGTTAGCTTTAGATATCCTACCCGTCCTACACTACCTGTTTTAACTGAATGCCCTGAAGGACGGGAGAATTGCTGAATTCGGTACGCATTTCCAGCTCATGCAACAAGAAGGATTGTATTATGCGTTGGTCATGGCTCAAACAACGATGGAAGATGTTGATGATGATTCGGCAGCGAGTGCTCAAGAATCTGCGTAATTAAAAAATAGATGAGTTAGTTTAATGAAGAGCCCTAACAAATTTATTTATTTAGGGATGAATCCGCTTCAGCAAAGGAGTACAGCATTTTCCTCGCCACTGGAAACCTCAACAGTCAATCGAGGAGAAAGCCGAGGAAACCTGTGAAGAGAAAGCGCAAACTTGTTTTACCCGACCCAGAACGTTCGAAAATGAGGCAAGAGGTGGACGAGATCAATGCGAAATATCCAGGAACACTGAAAATCATGCGGTTTAATCAACCAGAGTGGTTCCTATTGTTTATGGGGTTGGTTGGGTGTATAGTTACGGGAGCTCTTATGCCAATTTTCGCATTCTTCTTTTCCGAGATGTTTGCCGTGAGTTCTTTTGAAATTTTCCTTGTCGGTTTGAAATAATTCATGTTTTATTTCAGACATTTTCAAAAACTGGACAAGATTTGCTAGACACTTCGATCTTTTGGTCAATAATGTTTTTGGTGTTGGCCACTGTAAGCTTTATTGGAATGTGGGGGAGGACAATTTGTATCGCAGCCGCTGGAGAATATCTTACAACCCGACTTAGATTGCACTCATTCATCGGAGTCATACGACAACACATTGGTTGGTTCGATATTGAGGTTAACAGGCCCTCGAGATTATCAACAAGATTGGCACGAGATGCTCCATTAGTGAAAGCGGTAATAGAATCTTTAAATTAATCTAAGCAAATTAACTGTTCATTGTTTTTTAGGCAGCCGGCCATCGTTTGAGTATTATGCTAAGTTCTTTAATCACAACTATAACATCATTAGCAATAGCTTTCTGGTGTGGGTGGCAATTGGCCTTAGGGCTATTAGCAGGATTTCCCGTTTTAGTTATTGCGGGCTATATCCAAGTGAGAGTTCAGCAAGCTGGACAAAAGAAAGATGCTGGTTTGATGGAAGAAGCTGGACAATGTGCAAACGAAGCTATTGGGAACATTAGGACTGTGCAGTCTCTGGGGCAAGAAAGGATTTTCTTTGAGAAATATTTGGAGCTTCTGTTTCCAGCTTATATGTAAGGCACAATAGCTTACGATTATTATGCGGATGTTAATGAAGTCCACTTTTAGAGAGGGCCATCGCCAAGGAATAATATATGGATCAGCTTTTGCTTTCTCCCAGGCCATTATTTTCCTCATGTATGCAGCAGCGTTTAGATACGGCGCTTATCTCGTGGGAGTAGACGTTATGAGGCCAATCGATGTCTACCGGTAAGGGCGATTCGACTTTCTTTCATTGCTCGCTTATCTATAAAACTTTTCTCTTCAGCGTCTTTTTTGAAGTGGCATTTTGCGCTGTAACTGTTGGCCAATCCGCTTCCTTCGTTCCCGAATATGCAAAGGCGAGAATGGCTGCAGCACTTATGTTTAACTTGATTGAATTGGAGTCCCAAATTGACCCATTATCAGATGCAGGACTCAGGCCTAGAATCTCTGGCCATATTAAATTTGAAGATGTTCACTTTCGCTACCCGAGCCGACCTGATGTTCCTGTTTTACGTGGGATATCTTTCGAGGTCGTTGCAGGCCATAGCTTAGCAATTGTTGGGCCTAGTGGATGCGGAAAGTCTACTTTGGTAGCTCTCCTCGAGAGATATTACGATGTTGTTAGTGGAAATGTGGTAAGGTTATGGGTGCAATTTTATAAGAGGACGTTCGAGATAAGAATATTTATTTTTCAGACATTAGACGGATATGATATCCGGTCTATCAATCTTGGCCATTTAAGGAATCATATAGGCGTTGTTACACAAGAGCCTGTAATGTTCGACTGCACCATTAGGGAAAATATTGCATACGGTTATGGCGATGGAGGCCAGATTGTTCCCGACGAACTAATTATTGAAGCTGCGCGTTGTGCGAATATTCACAACTTTATTACAAGTTTGCCTTGCGTAAGTTGACACAAATAACTTTCTCCGCCTTGATCATTCACGTATCAAAGTTCAATTTTATTTTCAGGGATATGACACAGAAGTGGGAGAAAAGGGTACTCAGTTGAGCGCAGGGCAACGTCAACGTAAGCAATGGTTTTAATCAATCGATCTCTTGCTACCCCTTTTCTACACATTCCAGGTATTGCAATTGCTCGTGCGATAGTACGCGACCCAAAAATACTACTTCTTGATGAGGCAACCAGTGCTTTAGATACGGAAAGCGAAAAGGTAAAAAAATGTTCAAGTTCCAATTGTGGAACGCGTTCATTTAATCTTAAAAAGGAAACTTGTTTTGATCTCTTAATGAGTCGAATCAACTCGTTTAATGAGACGTGCTTCTACTTTCTATTTACTCTGATCATTATCAAATCTGCTTTGCAGCTCGTACAAGAAGCATTGGACAAGGCGAGAGCAGGAAGAACTTGCATCATCATAGCGCACAGACTAAGCACGATCCAAAACGCCGACTGCATTGCGCTTATAAGCAGAGGCAAGATTGCAGAGATGGGAACTCATGAGCAATTGCGAAACGCCAAAGGATTGTATTACAAGTTGACAAAGCAGCAACACATTCCATACTGAAATGATTAGCAAATAAAATGTTATATAAGAAATGTCATTATTTGACTATGGGTCGGAGTCAGCATCAATGTAATTTGAATTTCAAATGGCAATAAACTCATAGTATTCTATATGAAATTAAATCAGCCAGACTAACAAAATAAACTCAGCCATATACGAATGAAAAGACAGATCTGTTGTTGTTGGCAGACTGCCAGGATCACGAACCGTCTAATTTCGCTACTGTTTCCCTCCATGTATTTCTATTCATAGTTCTGAGTAAAAGTAATCAAGTTCAGTTCCAAGAAAATACACGAAGTGAACAGAACCAAGCGATTGTACGCAAAGAATATTGACGTAAACGCACATAGTGAGCCATAAAAAGTTATATTTGACAGTTACAATTTTCCTCTCTATATAACTTGATCACTAAATTGCATTCGTATAGATTCGATCTGCAGAATACATGTAGACACTCCCAACGTTCTGTTATCGCTCAATTCAATTTCTTCACATATGCTGAGAAAGACTAGAGGAGAGGAAGGCTGAGTCAGAATCGAGTAGAGCGACAGGTTTTGCTAACCTCACAATTTTATAGTAAACCGTTTTCCTATAAATAAGTTCGCCGGTTTAAAATTGTTAATTATATAGTGAACCGTTTTCCTACAATTAATCACTTGTCATTATGGAAGCCTTCCTCTTTGTAAGTAATTACGATGGGAAATTATAGGAAAAAAGCTAACTGACTTAAATTACCCAGGAACCAACTGTCAGACCTGACCCTAGCTGCAATCCCTTGGAGGATGCCAAAGCCCT
>JAHZMU010002494.1:0-16908 GCA_027743725.1 Rambutsinella grinnellia | reverse complement strand
CAATATTCCAAATCTGCACATTTTCAAAATCATATTCTGTGAAATTTCAAAATTACCTTCATCATGAAATAGCAAATCTGTTCTACTTCTAATTCTACTTCATCTTCAAAATTCCCTTGAAATTAATGAGGCGAGAATTTTCTTAAAATGAAACCAAAATTCGCAAATTATTTTTCTACCTCGACTATTATCATTATTATCACCCACGCATTTATAGCATATTTTATACAAAAATATAGTAATGCAAAAAAGCCGATCGATACCTTCATGCAAAATTCAAAGCCTTGAAATTATGCTTTCCAAGAATTTAAATTAAAAATTGATAAAATGTGCATAAAGTAAAGGTCTCAGAAACCATTAGCCTATTAATAGGATTTTCTTTGCCATTTTTGATTCAGAGTGGGAGGAAGCGAAAATGACTCTTCGTATCTCAAGACTCACCGAGCATTAGAAATTGCCTTTCTCCTTTTTTGAATACGCTATGAAATATCAGTAGAGAAAGAAAGAAATTGATGGTAAATTAGATAATGCCAAGGGCTCCACAGTATCTACAATTTAGAATTGAGAAAATGAGTTAGATGGTATAAAGTGCAAACGTTCATTGTGAAAAGTGCATTAAATATATTTGGGAATGAGGAATGATTATGATGGCGTATTACAAATAAGTTTAGGAGCATTAAGTGCATATAGTACATATTCTGCAATTTCTTTGTCATCAAAATGGAACTGAATTCCTTAAAAAATACTAAAATCAAGGAAAAGTTATAGGATAATGTTAGATCTATGAACTTTATATAAACATTTAGCTACTCGGGTTTGGTTGAAAAGAATTAGAGCAAAGGAAAAGATAGGTGATGATGGTAGGATTTTTGCGAGTGGAAGGAAAGAGTGAAAAACATCGACATGCCATTAATCTTAATTCCTTTTTTACGCTAGCATTCACGCACAAAATCACATTAAAAGTCCTTGTCATCCAGTTACCTGCCGGCAAATGATAAGACCTCTGGCTAGAACATTTATCCATTTCAACACCCACGAATCTCGGCTACAAAGATCTTATTCCATTGAGTTCTTAACACCTTTGCACAAATTGCATTGATATGCTTTTAATTTGGATAAATCTTCCTGGAGGGGTTATGATGGCAGCTTTTAGTGTCTGGAGAAAAACACTTTGCTTTCCGCTGTGAAAAAATATTTAAAAAAACTGCTCCTTTAAAAATTGTTGAAAATTCAATTCAATTATTTAATGATAGGGCTTCCTAATATCATAACTTTGAATTAGACAGTTTAAAAAATAGACATTCCAGTTACAAATACGATGTAAATAACCAACTGCTTGAAAAACTACCAAATCTCAGGACAACATACTTTCTCCTAATACAGAATGTATGCATCCACATTGTTACATAAAGGCCGTTTTTTCGAACAAGCACTCCATCCTGTGCCATAGAATCAAAACCGGAGGGTGTTGGAGGGTATACCATGATATCTTGGAGTAAGATGGTGCTCAATATCCTGTTGAATATACACAGCTTCCTTGCCTTAATTGCCGCTTTTGTTAGATTTCTGTAGCTGTACAACAAGATTTCGCATTTTAAACCCAATTTTTGAAGACTATCTAATTAAATAATAATGGTAATAATTCATTATATTTGTAATTTAATTTGTTGCAAGTGAATAGAATTACGGCAAGAAATAAAAGTATTCAGAATATGTAATTGAGTATTAAAAATTAAATATTTTTACATTTATGGATTAAGTATAAGAGCTTGTAAACCGTTTTGTTTCTTAAGCCTACCACGTATGAAAACGTACATGTTACGATGCGTGGATAGGTAACTTTCCAAAATGATTTTTAAAATCACTTTTACTATAATAATATATTGCATTAATTTTGCTTTCGATAAGATAAAACTGCATCAGGTAAATTATTATATAAAACGCAGCAGTGCGACGCATAATAGGTGCTTAGTTTTTAATGCAATGCGTACAATGCATTCATCTCATGTAACAAACTACTGGTATCTCATTTAAATTTTATAACTCTCATCCTTATTATCTTATCATACACAGTCATGATCAGTGATGCATACCGTGAGTGATGCTATGTTACTGTTTTGAAGTAAGAGGGCAATGCTGTAACACATTAAAAGTAATGTAGGAACGAAATCCGCCTCCGTAGCTGAAACCTTGGATGAAAAGAGTTTATCCTTTGCCAAATAGCGATCAAAAAAGAATACGAAGAGCATGTATGCATACATATTATGTACAAGTGTACTAAAAGCAAAATTACACATTTGTATTATATAACTCTTGAATACTACTGTATTATGTTTAGTTTGAAACGGCTGATAACATTGGAATGTGATTATTTGTATGTTATTGGATTTCCCAAATCTGCTTCACATTTCCCTTCAGAACGAATTCGCCTGTTTTTTGGCACCGTTTATACTAGTGGCACAGTCTAGTCAGAAATTTTTGCACGTAGGCTATTATGGAATGAAAGATTTTTGTGCGTGTAATTACATCATTAAATTGTGAAGTATTCTTTTAATTCTTAACAAGTCCATTGTAAATATTTGTAACAAATTATGTCAGACGAGGCTGGACAGAGAAAAAATGTTGTCAAAATATTCGGAAATGACAAGCTCTCCGATAGGGTGAATGTGTTTCAACAGCAAGCGGAGAAAAATCAGCAATATCAGAAAAGAAATCCATTTTCAAAGTCTTTCAAGAAGCCCGCAGATGACGAAAGTGGAGGAAGTGATGGATGCCAGCTTACTAGTGCAGGTCTTAGCAAGGACGACGCGAGGTTGACCTTTTATTTCCATTCTGATAAACTTATCGCAATAAAGTAATGCGTGTTTAGCTAATTAAGTGTGAATTTGACTTGTTATATTTAGGTATGGCCGACCTCCTGAAGGATCCAAGACCGAAATGAGAGGAATTAAAGCAAACAGTCTTATCAGCAAAGAGATCGTCGAGCTGTGCAGCATTATAAGGCAGATTGGAATCCCCAAGAGTGACGGAGGTTATATTGTGACATTTGGAGAACTTTTCCAAACGTACACGGTAATCTCGAATAAAGTGGTAGGAATTCTGCTTCGAGGTGAGTTTATGGTTCCTTGAAGTTACAATTTAGTTTCGGTTTAAACGCGAATTAAGGTATGCTTGAAATTCTGGGTTTGTTGGCAAAATGGTTATGTCTTCGTGTTCATCTTCGTCTTCGTCCTCAGGATAATCCTCTGCATCATAAGGTTTATCATTGGTGAAATTGAAAGTACTTCTTCTTGTACGTATTGGGATTTCAGCTTCTTTGAATAAGTCGAAGGGATCATACTCGCTTTCAGTTAGGGATCGAGGGGCTGTCTGAATGATTTTCCAACCATTGATATGAAGTCCAAAAGAAGGATCCCGGTAAATCACAACTTTCCCAATGGCGTAAGGTATGGCAATTAACCAATCTTTTCTTTCAGAAGGTAAGTAGGAGACTTCACCGGCATCACTATTGGCAAAAAAAAGTTATTAAGAAACAAATACAGATACAAATGTATACAAAATGATCATAGAATAACTTACTTTTTAAATAGACAGATCGTAATAATCAGGGCGCATTCAAACAATTGTATGATGTGTCTAATAAACGCTTCACATGATGCCAAAGGACCATTGTTAACTACAGCAAGGACGGGGGCGTTATTGTTGGAGACAAAGGTCCTACAAAAGGCAGCTTTATTGCCGCAGTGATTTGCCGTTACTCCCAAGTGAACTCTAACGTATCCCGTACCAGTTAATTCATCGTGCTCAACCTGACGACCTGTTAGAAATAGAGTTTTAAATTTTAACACCGAAATTAAACTACTTTTATAAAGTATGTACTTACAACTCGGAAAAGAAGGATCTTTACAAATGTGAGGTGACCCATTTGCAGCGAAAGTTTCACCATCCCCTATCAAATCCGCCAGTCTAACTGATTCAAAAACGGCAAGTGGTACAGCAAATTCATCGCTTGCCAATGACAGAAAGTTTTCGTAATCATATGCCTCCAGATTTGTGAAATCGAGAACGCCTTTGAACTGCAAACAAAGAGCAGTGTGCATTGCATAAAATGTATAAGTTAATTAAATTACTTTTTGAAAGACTTTGCTTGCTTACGTCTTGCCATAACCTGGATGAAGATTTGACATGCCTAGTAATCAGTTTTTGAATCACATCGCTAATTTCCATATCCCCGACAATGGTGTTTTTGAATGTATTCCTGACACCTAACGTGTTTCAAAAGAATCAATTAAACCTATGCAATAATATACTTTTTAAAGATATGTTATACTTTTACTAACGTTTCAATTTATTTTCACATGCTTTGCCGCGCATATGTTTGCGATGACCTTCGTCGTTTTGGAATTCTTTTCCGCACCTCCAACACATTAACAAAATGCCATGAAGTTTTTTAAAATGTCTAGACATTCCACTACGCTTTACCCCACGCGAGCACACCCGACAACTAACAATCTCCTTTCCTCTATTCCAAGGCATTTTAAAATTTACTAATACTTTTTATAATTAGTTAATAAAAGCAGATAAGCAATATCTGATATGTACCACTTACAACCAGTTTGTCAACAAACCCGAACACAAGCAACCAAAATATCCATGTCTTACTGTTGGCGTGGAAGTCATCCTCTTATTAATTGAAGATTTTACTTCGATTTTAGCCAGGAAACATAAATCATAACATTGCTTCCTGCTGAATGGAGTGATGAAGAGGAAGATAAGGAGGAAGACAAATAAATCCTGTTACTTTTGAAATTTAAAATTTTGAAAATTGAGGCTGAATAAAAATAACTGCAATACTCTTCTAATTATAATAGTTAATTCAAAGTCTATAAATTAATAACGTTTGTTATGAATTTGAAGTGGTCCGTTCTTGGTTTTATAAGCTTCTAAATTATGTGTCAAACTTTGAAATAATTATATGAGGTAGGCAAATATTATACCAGTTTTATTCATTACGAGTCCAATTAGCTCATTCCCAATTACAGAGCTTAAAGCGAATCTAGAAATAGTACTCATTCCGAGTTCAGGAATGCTCCGTAAATTGCAAAAGATTCATTTCCACTCATTTGATAATTCTCCGTCGTATGACCGCGATATCACTTTCTTTTGGAGAGAAAAGTTGGCTCCCATTTTGAAAAGGATCCTAGAGTCATTACTTCATGTCTTATTCTAAAAGCTGAGTTTTTCTTCCCTTCTCATTCATCCACCTACACTCCACGTCCTTGTGTTGGAGCTCGGAGAGCACAAAAGCACTTTAGTTGATGGCTACCCATTTACAATATATGTGGAATGGTGGGACGTGATGAGATTAGCGACCTTGCTCTTTCCTTCTTACTATCCCATCATTTCACTAGTTATTTTAAAGCAGTGTCCCTTCACTCCAAAGCATTCTGTGGAATGGGAGCATTGGCATACAAACACAGAATAGTAATGAGAGTGAAACGCCGCTGTTCCGGGGAAAAGAAATGGAAGCTCCTAGCTACGTTCAGAGTATACATCTACTAATCTAGCTTACATCAACACTCTTAACTGTTACATTTAATACATATAATAAATAGGGATGAACATAGTTGTGCGCTAAGTATATATTTGAAAAATTGGATTACATTATCATTTTACGGAATGAGTTTCTCCCGAGTTATCTCCATATGCAGTTTAAGGCATAAATGGGGATAGTCTTCAGCACACAATTTTTTCAACTAAAGTGTTTCCTTATAGCACTTTTCAGACTAAATTAAGTTAACTAAAATGGTACACATTTTAAAAGCAACTTTTTCAGCCACTTAAAACTTTCCCTTGATAGCAAATTAATTACAAAGGGATGGCAGTATTACTTTCCTAGCTTTATACAAATTGATTTAAACCCAGCTTATTATAATTGCACTTTTAGCGAGCAAATGTGACCATAAGTTGAGCTTCACTACGTGACTTTATATGACGTGCTTTCTGGGGAAAAAGTTTCATTATGTAATGCACACTTCACATTATTTATTTGGCACCCCTTTTCTTTCACTGAGATGTCTGAGAGATTCCTTATTAAAAAAGAAATAAAGTACTAAAATGAGTCATAATATTTATTTCTGACATTGTAAAATGCGAAGTGAGAGAAAGTCGTTATAAAAAGGACATGCTCTTCCTACTATTATTTGGTTGTCTGACTTTTGCACTTTTGTAAAATACGAGTACTGACATACATTTGGTATATACATTACTTAACATAAAATATATTTTACTGGAGATCTTTTCAGCACCGGTAGTCACTGTGGCGGTAATGAGTCTCATTACTCTCCTTCAAAACGACCATAATCTCCTCAACCCTTTCTTCATCTTTCATTTGAGCTTCATGGCTCCTTTCTTACGAGTTTCGATATAAATTGCAAAGTTTTCTTATAGCTTGCAATTCAACAGATATGTAAGGATATCCCGGTAAATATAAGAGAAGACGTAGTCGATATTGCATGAATGAGAGGACTTCAAGCTATTTAGCAAGGGAATGAATTATGTTGAATTTTATAACAGCCAAATCCAAATCTACCTATACCCTGAAATATCCACGAGGCTATAGATTTGATCAGAGTTTAAAGTTCATTATGCAAGTTTGTGCTTTAAAATTAGATTATATTTTATTGCTTTTGGTCGTGTCTATTTAATGAATTCATTACAGGTCAAATAATAAAGCTCTTGTGTACTCGACTTTTTATAATAAAAGGCAATAATTCATTATTACTGAGAGACGCATGTAACCTTCTCCCAACCCTTCACATCCCAAAATGAAATTCTTTTTTATAAGCATAACAATTCGCAAAGGTAATGTAAATTAACTTCAATGTCTCTGTCGCTTGCTTTCACACGAAGAATCTAACGAATTGGTCCGCCTTTGTAACAAGCGTCTGTTCAATGATAACGGGCAATAAATATAATATGAAGTTTACTTTATTGCCCCTTTCTCCTCTCTCTCTTTGCTTTATACGCTTTTACAACTATTTTGCATGTTTTCACCGGGAGCTGGAAACAAGCTGTTTGTTGGAGTGGAAGCTGTTTACGTATGTGTGATGATATTTTTTCATTGGTACCATTAAAATTTCACACCCTCTTTCTCTACCATCATTTCACGCTAAAATGTAGACGTAAGTTCATCCGCCTATTTGAATTAGCGAGGAGGAGAGAGTGAGACAAGTTGATAGACAATATCAACAACCATAAGCATTACCACAGATATATCACGTTGATTGCGTAAGGAGATGCAGAGTGTGAGCCCACATTGTTTAGCCCCTCAGTCCCACTTCCCGCCTTGTTTATGGTAAACACTATAGTTATATGGATGCTCGATGTAATCTGGCAATAAATTTCCACACTGACACAACTCGTAAAAGCGAGAGAGATTGGAGGATTCCTCTCAGCAAGAGAAATAACAAGTACACGACTAAAACTTGAGTGGTAATAAAAGTGTGCATACTTTCACTTGCATGATGAGAATCCACTCAACGAAAATTCATCCGAGATTGTAGGCACAGCATCTGTAACCAAAAACTGCACAGACAAAGAAATTTTACTTTTGCAAGAAGAGGTAAACCAAGTCCTTTTATAGTAAATATTTAATGCAAAAGAATAAAAGTCCTGGGATTTCTAGTTAACCTAAATGTTATTGATTAAAATGCTAAACGTTTAACCGAAAACGACAGCCTTGAAGTTTTGGAAAGGAAAAGAGATCCATTTGGTGTGCAAGGTCTTTCCGGTATAAATTTTTACTATAGCTCCGTCCATCTTTAATGATTTGCTTGCAAAGTGCTAAGATTTAATAAAAAATGGAGGGAATCTCTAAAGTAAACTGTGTGCTGAGCCATTTCTCTTAAATTGACATTTTCATCTAGCCCTGTATAACTTGGTCACACTCACATAGGCCATTTCTTTCCCGTAAATTTTAAAAGTTGCAATGAACACTTAACCGTAAAATATACATGGCCCTTAAAAAGCGACTGACTTCGGAGAGAAGACAAGTTTGATGGAAAGTGGCATGAGCGGAGGGCAAGACGAGAGCTTTAGGAAAATAAGAAACTTTAATGGTTTGTCTACCCACTTGTCTCCAGCTGTAAAATTGAAGCCACTGACTCTGGAAAGAAATTCCGCTTATCTAAAATCATAAATCCTTGAAATGGTTGAGAAAGTAGTAAAAAGTAGCAACTAAATAACTAAACGCTTGTTGGCAAATCCATGTTTGATGGGACGAACCAGGGAAAGTTTTGTAGGCTTTAGTTAAACCTCATATCACAATGTTCCTTTTGTCATCTTCCATTAAAAATGTTTAAAGATCCACACGTGTACTCATCATCCATATGAAACCGACTGAGTCGGACAATATTCTAGAGATGGTGGTCAGATTCTCTCGCATTTGGAAGAGAAAAGTTTTACAACTACACTGATTTCTTTCTAAAAAAATTCCGTTTGTGGCATTTTTTGATATAGGTAGCCCTCCATGCAGATTTTAAACGCTTCCACATTTCCCCCCAAGAACCGCTTCTTCAAAACTCATCCTCGTTTGTACAGTGTGTGGGGACAATAGCCAAAATGGGAGAAGGACAATTACATGCCACAATATTTCAAAAGAAACTTTATGGCACATATTTTTCCAAAGAAGCCTTGTTCTGTCTCTACACTTTTTGCGATCAAGACTTTTCCAGTGTGCGAATAAATATATGGCCATTTATCCCCCATATTCTTTTCTAGAGAATAATAAAAGCTAAACACAATGCGAAAGAGATACATGTGGAATCTTCCAGCCCAGGATATTTTAACATTCCATTATATATTTCTATTGTTGATATACTTTCCAAGAGAAAGATAGACAGATGAGAATTCTCCGCGTCATGTCCGACTACGGAGGCCAAAAGGAAGTAAAAATGGCTGAGGGAAAGAAAGAGCATTTTCCAAGTCCAACATATAATAATAATAAGTTATTACAACGGGTTTTACATAAAAGCTTTTTCGGAGTGAATGGCTTTATGTATATTGTATTGTATTCATAATAGGTTTTCTTGCAATATCTTGCGTATTAGACAATTTTCCAACTGGCTCACGCTCACCCTATTACTTTCTTTTAGATGATTACATTTATACGGCTTATAGGTTATATAAGGGCTCAAGTGAAAGTAGCGTAGGTGGGGTATATAGTGGTGGACGATAAACGTGACTTGTCTGAACACTCTCGAATAGCTGGAAAAGGCTAGATAAACTTTTAGATAAAAATATCTGCAATAATGACACCGTCCAAGGAAGCTAAAGTGCCCAATAGTGCCATTTCACGTATAGATTATTTCTTCTTTCCTCATCCTTCCTGCATCTCAAGTAAAACTCTTCTAATGGGAATGAAAAAGGTCATATAATTATAATCATTGTTATCAAGCCATTTTTATTACTTTATTACATACTTCTAACACAACCAGAATCTCCTGCTGAATAAGAAAAATATAAACGGAACACTTTCGATTGAGAATGTACCCGGTTGAGCAGAACATGAAAGTTATATCATACCAGACTTATGTCAAACATGGAAGGGTGGTCATAAATCCGTTAACTGCTATATTTCTCTAGTAATACATTTGTTTTTCATATGTTTTACACACACAACAGTGACACAGGATGAAGGACGTAATTTATCTGGAAATGTTTTATGGTCAGTCGTGAGCTATCAACATCAACTTTCTTATAGTCTTGTGTAAGCAGTTGTTAATAGTTTTGTAATAATGGGGAAATGGGTTTTCTCTCCTTTTGTCCAGATTTTTTTACTTTGGGTAAATGCTTCTCCAAAACCATTCAGGGGTGAAGTTCTTTTCTAAATATTTCCAGTACAAAACATTTACAATGAAATAGTCCAAGTTTTGACGTTACCCCGTCGGATTCTTATTGGAATTGAAGTGATTCTTCAGTTAAGGCGCTTCTGCTTTTTCAAGAGATGTGCAAAACACTTTCCCTCGTTTTGTCAATTGTTTTGTTTCCTTTTAAAGTTTTTTTTCTCCTTGAGAGAAGTCAAGTAGCGAACTCACTAGATCTTCATTATAATTCAGAGAGAGCTGAAATAAGAGCTTCAAGTTTAAGAGTACTTTACGGATAAAAAAGTTTAGAAGAGGAAGAAAAGTGGTTTAAAAATCTCAATCTTAAAGGTGGATGATGGTTCACCCAAAGGTATAGCAATGTCAGGTTTTTCCTCACAAATTTTTTCAGATGAACTGTCTGCTACGTTCAGATTTTGATATTCTTACATAGACTTCACCACTGAACGCTGTCTCGCCGTGGTTCAAAAATAATGACCGTCATTACTCAACATCATGACTATCATCATTAAGAACCTGGCTCATATTTCATCTTTCTCTCTTTATTCCCTTTCCTGTGAGGAGCGGTGTGGAGCACTTGAGTAGATGGAGTGAGAAACTCGCATCAGAGATATAGCTTGAATCACACACTCCTTCCAAATATCATGCCTAGAAGCCTATACTGTTTCACCATGAAGAAACGATCGGATTCTTGTGCTGAATAAAAAAATCACACGCTGTACTAGCGTTAAAGTCCCCTACCTTTGCTGCGTTAGGAATGAAACATAAACCTCCAATTTCTTAAATTCGATACCCGACCTTTCTCTCTGAACAAGCTGGGATAACAACTGATCTCATTTAGCTGAAGAACCAGGGTTTTTTTTACAGAGACTAATAGCATGACTAAAACCTCATAATATTTCCTGAGACAGTGAAAGGCACGGTTTTCAAGGATTTTTACGTGCACTTTAATACAAACCTTTTATTTCCTACAGTGAAGGTAAAAGCGAGATGACAATGTTTAATAGTTGGTAATATAAATCGGTTCCCCTTAAAACTGAAGAGTTTTCCATTCACTATGAATTTGAAAAATAGCCAAGATACGACTCCTGTCTTTCTGGAGAAAACTCTCTCCTATTCTGAAAGAGACTTCATGCTGATCCAATTCTTATGAATATCAACATCTTCAAGCCGTTCCAAGAGATGCCTATGTTTTTCCAAGAATTCCTTCAATTTTGATAATAGCCCAATTTTCAGTTGTGAAGCCGGCGTTCTAGAGTTCAAATTAAGAAATTTCACTCGTAAGTGACAAGCTCACGCATTACGTGCTTAAAAGGAGCGATAAAATTTCCGTTTCATGATTCATGCATCATTCATTTATCATGTCGGAGCAGATTAAGATTGTGAATGGTTAAATTGAGAAGGAGATGTGATGTGAAAGGGTAGAAGTGTGGAAAATCAGTCCATCTAGCTTATCTAGGTAGTAATAAAATATGAAAATAAAATATCCCTGACCTCTCTAAATATCTCTATAAAAATAAAAGGATTGATGGCTGATATTAAACATTTTTTCAAGTGACAAATTACATTAACGACAGATTTGAAGACAATGTAAAAGCCCTCTAATCTCCAATGATTGACGGACGCTTTTGCTTAGATTAGCAATTTCCTACTTTAAACTAAATATCAATGTGTGCCATCAGTGAAAGCTGTGGGGTTTCCACTTTTCTGAATGAAAGCATAGCACCCAACTATCTTCCTGCCAAATAACTTTATATTTACGAAGCCAAAATGTAAATACATCCTTATGAGCATCATTATATTTTTGTATAGATCGACCTTCACATTACACTTTCTCCATGAGTCAAGAGTCAATTCTGTGCTTTTACATTTTTCTGGCACAATTCCAAATCCTATCGGTTTTGTCCAAATAGCATTTGAGCAGTAGGAGCATCGTGAAAATTGTCATGTTTACAGCAGCCTCTCATCCCATCAAGTCTTTAGCTTGAGACATTTGTCACGTCATAGTAAAAGTATACAATTACTCTGCTGGCAAATCACACTTTTCCTCTGCCATTCCGAATGTAGTATTTACCTTAATTGTTTCACTCCAACTTTTTTTTTGTGTTAGATTGGAAGTGCAGGTTGGTGGTGCACGGTAGCTTGACTTTAATCCTAATATATGAGATCGAGAAGAGTTTTCTACAGTGAAAGGTTATTTTGCTAGATGTCGTCTGCGCTTTCCTTTCTATATTTCTCATAAGCCATTACGTTGTCTCTCTTCCAGTTATGTAACTCTATAAAGCATAGTCAATTTAACATAAGTAATAGGGCCAACAACACAGGTCATAATTTTTACGACTTTGTTTTCCTCTGGCAGTTTCGTGTCCCCTCCAAAAAGTAGGAAAAAGGAGGAGGATCATTCACTCATTACTATTGTCAGCTAATAGTTTGCAACCTTCTTACTCTTTGTCATTTGATTAAACACTAGTTTCTTGGAGGAAATCTCTCTTCCAAAAAGATTTATATTTCTCTCAAGGATCCCATAAGGTTTCGTATTACAAGTTGAGCAGTACTACAACACCAAGAGCTGCTGTATTGTAACAGTAGCCAAATGGTTTGCTAAAGAAAATGAAGAGAAAAACTTTTCATTTCTAAGCTTCATTTGAAGTTCTACTCCCCCGAAAAAAGATCGTAAAGGGACTGTCGGGAGAGGGAAACTGAAATAGGGCAATATTAAGCTTCATTGCAATTCTGCTTTACGAGCCGCATCCGGTGAAAAACTCACAGTTCCTCTTCTTTACTCCATGTGCTTTGAGGTATAATAATATCTTTAAAATAGAGACAAACGTAGCGGCTTCTTAACTCAATTCGCTAGTCAAGTATATTTAGCTGGCGCTACACATGTGACTTGTAAAGTAGTGGTTATGCTCCCTGTTTTTATAGCTACCATCGCCCTTCACATCTCGTTTTACTAAGGTTTCGTTTCGTTATTTTGTTGTAACTGTGGATGTGAAGCCACCACTCTTATACAGTTTACCTTTAGTCCTTCCTCGGTTTTGTTGCATGACAAGGCGGATGTGATGTGACCCAAGGGGATAGTTGTTCCGTGGTTGTCTCCATCAAATGTTGTGCTGTCTTGGAGTAACTACTCTCTAAGATATACTATAATACACCATTATTAAAACTTGAATAATAATAATAACGATAATTTACCTCGTGAAAAGATTTAGTAATAGCTCATTCCCAACCCACTTACTTCATCCGCTCCACTTTTTTATCCTTCGCTGCTCGGTTTCAACTGTTTACAAATGGATGAATGAGGCTGAATAGATAAGCGGTTATCTTTCCTCCGCTAGGAAACCCCAGATAATGTCGTTCCTCTCCCACTTTCTTTAAATTGGGATAGAGATATCGGTCGTACGTGCTTCAACCAAATTAAAGCTTTTGTTTCATGAACCCCTTTAGTATGGAGAGAAAATGTGGGAAACGGATGCACATCTAGTGCATCACGCAGTCAGCATAAATTTTTAATGTGGTAATGTCTATATAGTGAATTAAGCTTTGTATCCCTGAAAAGCGAAATTGAGCAAGCCAGTCTGGGGAATGTGAAGCGGAAGTATCCATTATTGAAAAGTTGTGATTCTTGATCTGGTTTGGAAACGAAAGTCTTGATTTCACAGATATGTAAGTAGTCATCCACTTATCTATTTTTACACTTGGGAATTAAGTCACTAGACTTTTGTTTTGTACTTTTCCTACAACGATTTATGGATGTGATGAGTTCCGTTGGATGAACTATAAAATGGCTGTATACCCAAGTATAGATTGTGCTTTTTACTTAAACCTACCTTACTTGTTTTACTGCTCACGACTAAGTTTTACCAAAAATGCTTTTAAAAATAAATAAGCTGTGTGGTCTATTAATGAAATTGAAAAGTTTTTCGTGTTTCAAACCGGAGAAGACTTTAATAGTTTAATGTTTTGATATCTCTCAAGACCTAACTTTCATTTTACAAACCCAAAAGTAAGATTGCAAGGTGTTCTCCTGCTTGATACTCCCCAATGCATAAATAGTTCCTTAAACAGTAGATTCCTTCTCACAAGAAAGCATACTCTTAAAAGGCGTCAAATAAAACTTACTGGAGCACTTTTTCGTAATATTTTTCGCCCAATTCCACCCAAGCCTTCGACTCCTGTTTGGTTTTTGCAGGCCTCAACTAACGTATCACGTTTCACTATGAAAATATGATAATGGCTCGAGTCGATGCATGAAGGAGTGAAAGCCGCAGCCATCACGTCACACGAGAATGTTACAGTGGCGTGAGTGAAAAGCTGATGATGTCTCATTTGACCACTTTCATCTCTAGATTCAAAAAAGAAATCTCGCCTCGCCTTCTCCTCTATACGAAGAGAAAATCAATTTCAATCAGAAGGCATAGGTAGAGTTATTGGTCCTGTGAAAGTTATTTCTTTTGAACGTGAGTTGAATTCCTCTACAAGTTCAAGCAGAAAATGATAAAACTTTGTCACATTGTCAGAGCGCAGGGTATCTCCTCTGTATCATCATTACCGTTACTTCAACAACCTAATGCGGTTGGGAAGACGTCATACTTCCCTTTTTCTTTCAAAAAAAGGAAATAATAGTTGAATTGGAGGGTTTGAAATGTTGAAAAAAGTTGTTTACATGTGGCATCCACATTTCTCTCGTGGGGTGGAAAGCTAATGATCCTACTAGAGTATGACAGGTAATTCGGAAAAAATGTGTGTACTAAGTCCTCCAACTTTTTGTATATTTTATGGAAATTATGTAAACTAGTTTAACTTTCTTTATAGTTTGCACGTGGAAATTCGTAACATAAATAGTGGTGAGGTTAACGGTATAGTGAATTTTGCCTGAATAAATTTTGAGCGAGCCGTCACCCTCTAGAAATTGAAGAGTGATGTTCAGAGCAAGCCTTTCTCTAGTCATTTTGTGTAATGACCATGATTCAGCTAGCAGTAATGAGATCATGTTGTGAACTCAACTCTTGTCAGTTCAAAACCACTTTTACTTCATTATGTTGAGAGTCCAACTCTTACAAGTGAAAGTATTTGTAATTCATAAAATCTCAGCTTATCCTATCAAAGCGACACTTCATTTATTCATCAAGTTATTATGTGGGTGTAAGCTCAGTCGTGTTAAAATTGATGCTTGTGAAGGGTAAAAATTAAACTGTCCACTTCTCTTGTCGTACCATCATTGTCCTGCTCAATCTAATGTAAAAATTTCCATCACAAATTATCTCTGTCATATCTATCTCCCTTCAAGTTCAATAATGCTATCTCCATAATAGCTTGATAGTTAATGTTGTTGTCACTTGTCAGAACGTGCGATATGTAACGGAAATTGTACGTGATATTAATTCCCTAATAATTACATTTACTTTGACTAGCCCACGCCATATTTCTCTAGCTCTCTCAAATATCCCAAGAATGATGATGGCTTCGGGTTGATATGTCATGTTCCACGCTCTTTCATTTCATAAATAAATGCGTACACGAACAGTGTGGCTCTGCTCAACCGCCAAAAAAAGTCTTTCAGATACCCAAGGGAAGATCTCAATTCATCCTACAAATCACATTTTCTCTCATGGACATGATTTATTGAAATAAAAAACTGCGAGCAAAAAAGTCTCTTTGAAAAGTACACATAGCCAAAGTATATAAATATTTTTATGTTGACATCATTTCTACTCTACAACTTAATAGTGGATTATGAATAGAGTGGAAACGTGGATCTAGCTCTGGATATTTTTATGTACTCTTGCCTTTTGCAATCTCTACGTTCAAATTGGGAAAAAGTAAGTTTTACCTCATTCCAAGTAATTTTCAACCTTATTCCTTTCACATTTTCCTGCAAAGTGAGGCCATTTATCCTTATTTAGTGGAAGAGACTTTTATTTTTTCATAAATCCAGTAATATTCTAGATAAGAAGAGAGAAAACATCAAAGTACTTTACCCTGCGAATAACGCAATTTTTTCTTCGAGGAGAGAGTTGCAAAAGCCAAGCAAAACTAATCTAGCAGGATATTGCGTTGCACTCCACTAAAAGGGAGCTCAGGTAGGAGGAGACGGCGACAGACTGAAAATATATTTCATAAAGGAGACAACAACACAAAATGTATTTCCTGTCACATATTACGCTTCATTTTCACTTCTCTCTTCTCTTCCCCTCATCTTTCTTATTCCATTCAATCTTTCGCACTAGTCTGTGGGTATGTGAATGGAATTTGAGGGAAAATATTATATTTTCAAGCTCATTTTTTCTCCGTCAGTGTGCGACTCTACTTATATCGTTGTCTTGTATCGAATAGGTATTAACTTTAGGTTGAGAGGAGTAGGAGCTACTCTTTTTCCGTTCCAGTGAATCCTTCAGAAGATATTACTATGCTATATAAGCCGTCCTAATGCTCTATCCAACTACTCCAAGATATTGGTTTTATAAAGCCTTTTCTTTCTTCTAATCTCATCTCCTGTATGACTTGTTATTGAGGTGTAACGATATTTTGCTATGATACTTTAATATTTTGAGATAATCCAACCGACAAAATCATCACAGTTTCACTTCACATCATATTATGCTATGGGAGTCTCAATATCCAATCGGTTCACATTTTGTAAGTAGAAGAGTACCCCTCTCAGACATGTTTGGTCCTGATCTGATCTAATGATTGCCACCCAATCCGTTCTAGGGAAGACGGAAGAACAACTTCATTCCCAGTAGGATGCGACATAATAGCATCAGCTACAACAAAGCATTATAAGTTAAAATGGAAGAAAAGGCTTCTGATCTTCTTACATCGTTTGCCTCGTGAATGTCTTCAAATGCTTTATCATAGCCACAAAGAGACCCTTGAGAGTTTGAGTGTATCAGTAGTCTCGTTAACAGTCAAAGCAAGTGGGAGAGAAAGTTATTGGTGCCTGGAGCAGGTATTAGTTTGGGGTGAAAAGTGAAACCTTCATCAGAACGGATGGAGTTTATTGGAAAAGTGTGAGAGAAGT
>JAHZMU010002493.1:0-11993 GCA_027743725.1 Rambutsinella grinnellia | reverse complement strand
AGCGCTTGTCTGAATGGACACTTCTTGAATGGATTTTTAAAGATGTCTGATTTCCGAAAGACTTTTCACATAATTTGCAAGGGAAAGCTTTAGCACTAGCTGTTTCCATTTGGTGAGGATGATGAGGGCTAGCTCTGTGGCGTTGGAGTTTCTGAAACGTTGCGAATGACTTTCCACACAGGTCGCACATGAAAGGTTTTAGTTTGAGGTGAACGGCGTCAACGTGAGCCTGTAAATTTTTATTTGCGGAGAATGACGCCGGACATGTGGAGCATTTGAAGGGTCTAAGGCGGAGGTGAACGGCGTCGTTGTGGCGTTTCAAATACATTTTGTTGTTGAATAGCTTGGGGCAGTTTTGGCATTTTACTTTGGTCGTAAGATTAATATGCCTCCGCTTCCTATTTCCAATAACGGCAAGCTCTTCCAAAGTGACGTTGCCTATCTCAGTAGAGCTTTTGCATTCGCGTTCGGAATCACTCAATTTGCTTCCATCATCCCAATTTGAAAACCAATCAGGACAATCCGGATCCAATTCAGGTCTGTCTCCCTTTTTGATATTGACGAGGTCAGCTCTTTCCAGAATAATTTGCGGCTTTCTTTTCCAAATCCGTTCTTGGCCTGTACAGATTTTTCATAAATTGTTATTAGCATTTCACACTAATTCACATTTAATTAAAACCAAACACATTTCTTAACTTCTTACATGATTTCCTCACAGATTCCCGAACGCAATTTAATTCTGCTGCCATTCCAGAATCATTTGAATTTAAAATTGTAGATTGAATACAACCCAAAAAGTAGTCCATTTCAAGCCTTGCTTTCTCCAAACCTTTCCAAGCGTTTATAAATTGTCTCAGAATTTCCCCACATTTCTCGCAAACAAATGATTTCAGTTTTTCTACTTTTAAATAATTGAAAAGGAAATTTAATGGCTGCTCTTCGTAAATTGGTGTTACTTGTTGAAGGCAAAAGAAACAACAGCAACCTTCAAAGTCGTTAGCTTGCACTTTCGTGTCCATTGTGGACAATTAATAAATTTTAGTTTGTAAATTTGATTGCTAGAAAATGTTTTCACTCAATATCAGCTGCTAGTCAAAGCAAGAAGCTCCGCATTCTCTTCATCGTCATTCTCAACAAGTCTTTGTTTTTCACGCTTCACCCATGAAAATCAAAAAGGTATGCAAAGCAACTAATGAACTTCAGTCTTTTTATGTACGTTTTTAAGATGTATTTGGAGATGCTGTTTTCTAGCCGTTACATAGCCACAATACTGGCATTGCAATTTCTTTTCGCTGTGTGCATTTTTAATGTGTATCTTAAGAAGGAGCGGAGTGTTGACCTTCTTTTTGCAAAATTTGCACTCGACAGGGTCTTGAGTATTGTGCCAACGTGCCATGTGTTGTTGGAGGTGTCCCGTATGGTTTATTTTGTAGCCGCAGATTTCACACATAAATAATTTGTTTGGCTCGTGTGCATTGTATGTGATGTGTTTGACAACTGTTGCCTCCCTCTTGAAGACCTTGGCGCAAAGTTTGCACTCGAACACTTTCTCTCCATTCTCAACTTTCTCTGAATAGTTTTCTTTGACGTTAATTTCTTTCCTTTTGCTTTGTAGGGCTAGATCCGGATGTTTCAATTTGTAATGACTAACAAGTTTTGTTCGAGAGTAGAAAGTATTTTTGCAGTCTATGACATGGCAGTGAAGTCGTTGCTTTAGGTGAGCTGAAGAAATATGCTTTTTTACACTATCTCTTCTCTTAAACATTTTGTTGCAAAACTCGCATGGAAATTTGGCTGGTGGGTGGACATCACGCATGTGGCATTTTAAATAGAGGTGAGAAACGAATGTCTTTTTACAAATTTCACAAAATGTTAAGCCTGGGGGCAGAGTCTGTGGCTTTGGCTTTGGCTTGAGATGGATAGCGTTAATGTGATAAGTCAAATTAGACGTGCTGGTAAATGACTTGGTGCATGTCGAGCACTTGTATGGTTTAATACCGAGATGAACCTGATCGTTATGGCGTTTTAAATACGCTTTCTTGCGGAAGGTTTTCGAACATTTCTCGCACTTTGCAGGCATCCGGGAAGTGACCCGTTTTCCATCACCACTTGCTACAGTCTTTTCCAAATTTATTTTAACTAAATTGGTAACTAGACTTGCAGGGCTTTTCAGCTCACACTCGGAACCAGCCCAACTTGATTTGCTTTCATCGTTCCAATTTGGCGACCAATTATCAGAGTAATCCAAATTCGAAATGGTTTCTGTTCCCTTCTTGATCAATTTGGAAAGGTCAATCCTTTCTAGAAGAATTTGCGCTTTTGGATTCCAAATTTTCTCTTTGCCTGAGCAGAATTTAAAATTTAATTTTACTAGCATTTCATTCTACAAAGATTGCTATAATTCAAACAAAAGAATGAGCTAATTTCTTACATCTTTTTATAACAGATTCCCAAACGCAGTTTGCTTGTGAAACGATTTCAGAGCCATTTGAATTCAAAAGTGTAGATTGAATACAATCCAAATAGTAATCCATTTGGAGCCTTGCCTTCTCCAAACTTTTCCAGGCGTTTACAAACTGTCTCAGAATTTCTCCACATTTCTCGCAAACAAATGATTTCACTTTTTCTACTTTTAAATAATTAAAAAGGAAATTTAATCCAAGCTGTTCGTTCCTATTTGGGGTGAATGATTGAAGGCAAAGAAAGCAAGAGTCACTCTCATTTTTAAAGTCTACTTCCACTTTGATATTGTCCATTATGGACAATTTATATTATGAATTGTTTTAATTTTTTAGCATTGATTGTGTAAAAATCTTTTGTTTTTTGTAACGCAGCAATGCAATGTGTAAAAATCACCTGCTTGTAAAGAGAAAGAATCTCCAATGCCATCCTTATTCATACATTAGATCTTTGTTTAGCATGCTTCATCCATGAAGAAAAGATGTAGAGAGTAAGCAGAGTGAAATGCTCTAACCCTCTCCTCTGTTGAAGAGCGATTCCATGAGAGAATTGGTGAGAGATTGTGAGTTGAGCTCTTTATGAGATTTTACATTACGTCTGGATTCCAACTCTGGATAAAAAAATGCAATGATAGGATACGCTGAACGTCATTTATCAGCAGGAAAATATTTTATATTCTGCCATTCACAAGTCAACAAGTCATTGCAAAATCACGGAATTCGAATTCACCGAATTTAATTATTTTATTTGCAACATTGTCAAAATGGAAACTGTGCCAACCCCAATTATTATTTACCCACCAGAGGTTTGTAAATATAATTTTCGCCAAATGATTAATAAATAGGATGACAAATATTTTTTAATTTAAAAATAATTTATTGCAAATAATTATTTCAGTTGTGGAGAATTATTTTGGGAAACTTGAAAAACAATTCTGGTGATTTGCTTAAGCTCCGCTTAGTCTCCAAAACCATCAAGATAATTGCGGATGAATTGTTAAAAGAGCATTTTTCCATGTGGAGTCCAACTTTCTACGAGAGTGGCAAGGACCTAGCTAATTCTCTTACAGGGACACGCTTATCTACACCCGAAGACATTGACATTTTCTTGCAATTAGCTGTTGAAGACAGAACTTGGAATCCATTCCCAAACGGGACCTTAATATTCATCCCTAATCGCACTTTAGACAGGGAGAAGCGCAAATTATTCTACTCCAAATTCCCAATTTTGATAGAATCATTTGGGGAAGATATCCTTCATTTGATTTACACTTTTAACGAGGACGCTGGTGAAATTGAATACTTTGAAGAATTTTATAATATATTCGGACTGCAAAACCTCAAATCTCTCGCATTGTCCAAGCTGAGATGGTCGTCTCCGAAGAAAATTGAGATTGAAGGCTTTCCATTCCCCATTCCGAGTAAACTTGAAGAATTGCAAATCCTCGGGACGGACTCGTGGTTCCCCTTTTTCTCCATAAATCCAAATGCGTTAAAAGGACTTAAGTCATTCAGCTGTGGATGGTTAGTTCCTTTGACTTATAACCGTATCGGGAATTCTCTCGAAGACAACCTTACTGGATATAACAAAATGGGAGAATTTCAACTGAAAAATTTGGCAAAGCTTAAATTAGTTTGTCCAAGCAGGGTTGCGATTGATTATTTTATTAAGCCAAAGCATGGGATTAGCTTTGCTCCTAAAATTAATCAAATTTCATTATCATTTCCAAATTTGTGCGGGTCTATCCATTTAAACCGTCCATCAGAAATGCTCACAGCGCTTGATCATCAAGCGGAGAATTTAGAAACGATTCATTTAAATATTGACCCAAAATTGTTGATTGACCTGGAAAACCCTTCAGCGGATTTGAATGACGTCAAGTTTGTTAAGTTGAAGCATTTTATTGTGAGTTTTTGTGTGATAATTTCGTGGGGAAGGCTTTTGCAGGAGTTGAAGGAGAAAATGTGTTGTTTGGAGAGAGTGACTTTTACTCTTAATAATAATGAGGTGAGGGGGAAGACTGCTAGGCAATTTTATGATTGTGTAAAAGATGCTTGGCATTTACTTCCGGAGAGTGTGGAGATTATTCACGTGCCATTCTTTGGATGGAGGTTGAGGAGGGGAGATGAGATAAATTTTGATAATAATTTGTAGAGTTATTAAAGCTATTTGTGTTATTCCTAAAATATTATAATAAAAATGTTGTCATCTTGCGAAAATAAAATAATGGTTGATTTACGAAAATGTATTGTTTGTTCACATCTTTCCCCTCGACCTTATCTGACATGAGAAAAGTTATCTTGCATGACTTTGTCCAGCTATTAACCATTTCTCTTTTGTTGCTGACCAAACAGCATTGGTTTGGCAAACTGCGCCTAATAGGTTCCTAGAATTGATGATTAATGCATGCTCCTCTTTTGTATGATTCACATGCTGAATTCTATTGAACATTATAATGTTTTTGCAAGAGGCTGGATATCGCGAATGAGTCAGTTGGTGAGCATTTGTGGTTAGATAAGCAAACAAAACTGGTCCAGCAAAAGAGATATTTACCGTCCAACAACATGTACAGACAAAATCTTATGCCTAAACACGTGAATTTTGCAAGCAGTTCATTTACTAAATTCGCCTTTTCATTGTGCGAAAAACAACCCAAAGTGTCCATTTCATGCCGTGCAATAAGCCATTCATAAATTTTCTTTTTTAATTTTAATCCAAATGACATTCCAAAATGGAATGGGTAGTCCTCGGAACCAAAGGTCAGAATATAAAAGCACTTTTTTTCTCAAATTATTATCATATTTTGCTCTTGGAATTAATTAATATTTTAATATTTTATAGATTGCTCGACCCGTCAGATTTGGACTGCTTTATGTGAGGGATATGCCGTTAAAGAGAAATGGTCTGAGTTTGCAATGCATTTGGGAATTTCCTTCGAAAATATAAGCAAGCTGAGACAGGACCAACTTGTTGACAAAATCAGCGTGAATGATGCACTCATGCAGATACTTTTGGTTTGGGTTGGACAACAAGGAAGTGATGCAAAATTAGCAAAACTCATCCACGTCGTTGAAGAAAAGTGTCAAGAAAATTATGTCGGAGGTATTTATTTTATTTGCAAATAAATAATTTAAATATAAGAGAAAAATATTCTTTTTCCTTCGCAGAAAAGCTACGCCTTTTGTACAATTTGCCTTGTAAAGATTACCAAAATGGTTGGGACAGCCTTTCATTGGCTTTCAAGAAAAAAGTTGAGCAAAATATTTCAATATATTTTCCAAACATCCCAATCGACAGGGTTAAATCAAAACTTGAAGGTGACATCCTTCTTGATGTGATGACTGGAAAGAAGCCTAAGTTGTTCTTGTCAACTCTTCCTCCCAAACCGAAATTCTATTTGAGAAGGACACTTCTGCCAAGACACATCATCTCAAAACAAGTGTTGGATGAAAATGCCTCAGACATTTTCATTTTCGATAATTTGGACGAATTCAAATTAAGCAGACTTGTTAGAAAAGAAACAAGTACCTCAGGCAAGCAATTAGACTCGAGTGAGATTTCCGTGAGGTTTATTGCTTTGGAACAGGATAATCATTTTAAAGAGATTTATAAGAGAGCAACAGCCCCAGTCCATTTGTTGTCATATGAAAAGGGAGAGCTTAAATGGATGCAGACATGCGGAGGGATAGCCTTTCTCCAAAGGTTTGTTAGTGAAAGTAATCAATTGGGAGAAGAAGAGCTTTTGGAATCCCTGAAAAGGAAGGGCTGCACCAACCCTGTTATCATTTCAGATAGCCCTGGAATGGGAAAGTCATTTTTGTTTGCCAATATTGCACTGGCATTAGAGGAAGTGGGAGAGAGAATTGTAATTTTTACATCCGTTAATGATGTGATAAAAGAGGTCAAGCTCAATTCCAATGACAGGACTCTATTGGATTCAGCGAATGTCACTTTGCAAAAGCTTATCTGTAAGAACGAGCTTGCAAAATTAGAACTCCAAACCATTTTATCTGCAGAAGATATTCAGATAGAATTGCTGATGGATGGCTTTGATGAGGTCAACATAAATGATTCAACTTAAGCATTTGATATAATTAAAGTAATAGTTAATTCATTAAAGTCAATTCGCCTCTGGATTTCAACAAGACCTCATAATTTGGAAATGTTGGAAGCTGAATTTAGCGTTCTTGGGTATAACATTAAAGGATTTGATGAGAATGATCAGATTAATTTCTTAAGTGCACATTGGCAGGGTTCAGATGCAGCTGAAAAGAAGGGCGTTGACCCGCTCAAGGTCGAGGATTATGCGCGTACAATTTTACAAGAAATTAAACATAAACTAAACAAGAATGATAATGACATTGCAGGCATTCCACTGCAATGTCTCCTCATCAATGAAGTATTCGAGGAAGAATGTGCTGGCTTTGCAAGCAGAAAGAGTAAGAAAATATGCTACCCTACAATAAGGATCAACTCCATCTCAGACTTGTACACAAATATGACTGCCAACAGGTTCCAAAAGTTCCTGAAAATGAATCAGGAATCCGCTGGGTTTGATAACCTTCTTTGCGCACACGTTGACCTTAGCATCAAATTACTATTTCCCGATTACAATCCGAAACTGAGTTTTAAAAAGGTTAGCACTGACGACCTTTTGAAGATTGGAATCATTCAAGCTAAAGGCACAAAAGGAAGTACAGACTTCACTCATAGAACATTTGCAGAGTACTTTGTAGCTGGATATGTAGTTAATCAGTTATTGGAAAAGGAGGATACGCGGCGAATGGCCTTTACTTCTACGGAGGAGGAGAATGAATTTACGCGTTTCCTTCTCGACGAAATTCTTGTGCGGAAAAAATATTTTCAGCAAATTTGGCCAGAGGTGGACGGAAGCAGTTCGTTTAAATTTGTGCATGACGTTATTGGATATTTTGTAAATATTAATATTTCTTCCGATGGCAGAATACCACCCAAATCAAGACTTACTATTGACAATGTGCTGAAACCGGAAGCAAGGAAAGAAATCTACCAAGCTTGTACAAACAGCAGCTTTCTCCAAATTTTCAAACTATTTTTTAATGACTTATCTAGTCTAGATGAAACAATAGTTCTGCTCGTCATTCGCAATTCTGCATGCGATTATTTCAAGTTTATAATGGCTCGGTTTGAAAAAGGCGTTACATTTCAAGAGCAGCACCTCTCATCTTTCCTTCGAGTTGCTGTCCAACGAAGTGAACCGGAAATTGTTGACTTGCTCTTAAAAAATAAAGTTTATGACTTTATCGATTTAATTGTGAACGGGAATGAATCAACCAAACTCCTTTTGCACGACTGCGTATCCAATACAAAGTACAAGCTTGAAGATGATATGGAAAAGCGGATGAACATAATGAAACTTTTGGTTGAAATGAACCCGGATCTTTTGGAAAAGAAAGATGGTTGTGGACGAGCTCCTCTTCTATGTGAATTTGTTCATGTGGATTTACTGAAAGAACTTATTAGGCTTGGAGCTGATGCTGGCTCACAGGATTCCGTGGGCGACACGGTCTTTCATTTAAGCAAAAATGGAACGAGACGACTAAACGCGAAAGAATATCATGAGCTAGTCACTTCCATTCCTAAGTCAAAGCTCCTACAAGTTTTAAATGCAAAAGCAGACGACGGATTAGATCCGCTGGCAAGACTACTTTGGTTTATTAATCCGAATGAAGAAACACTTGTTCTATTTCAAGCACAAAATAATTCATTTCAAACAGCGTTTAAAATGGCAATTGTTAACGGGAGAAATCTGCAAACTTTGAAGACTTTGATCAAGATGGGAGTAGACTTGAATTTTAAAGGAGAGGATGGAGAAAGTTATCTTCATCTAGCCTCTCAAAACGGAAATTTGGAGGCTCTTAAGCTGTTTGTTGTGGATTATGGATTTGATGTCAATGTCAAAGATAATCAAGGGCAAACTCCAATGGATTATTTAATATCAAGCAAGGTAGTCGGGCGTCGATTTGAATGTGCAATGCATTTGCACAGCTTGGGTGGAAGAGCAAGTGAACAAATCAGCTCTCAGCAGCAATTTCTACTAAACCAAGCAATCAAAGACGGCAATGCCCAGTCAGTTCGAATAATTCAAGAAATCCTAAAATTTAAAGCGAATTTCGATGAATCATTAAAGCCCAGTGCAAACTCTAAAGAAAGTCAACGCTCTTACTTATCAGAAGAACAGTTTAATTCTCTTGTAAAAAGTAATAAAGCAGCCGCTTATAGAGATTCAGACGGGAGCTCCCTCCTCCATTTAGCTGCTGAAAGAGGTGATAAACTGGCTGTAAAAGAATTAGTTCAAAACGGGGCTGAATTAGACGATAAGGATCTTTTTGGCAACACCGCGCTTCACAGAAAATGCTCATGCTTAGACATGTCTACTGCATTGCAAATAATTAACTTTCTAATTGATAACGGATCAAATCATCTTATAAAAAATGATAATAACTCCACATTCCTTCACCATCTACTAGTCACCCGCGGCTCAAGGGAATCAAAGCTCGCACTCATTAGTCCAACACAGTTTCATGAAATCACAGAATATCTAGTTTCAAAGAATTTAATTGAACTTTTCAGTACTCCAGGCGGATCAAAATTGACCACTCCGCTTCAATTAGCTTGCCAATTAATTGATTTAGAAGAGAAAACAATTTTGCTATTAAATGCGAAAGAAATTCCATTCAATCAATTAGATGATGATGGATTTAATGCCCTGACTCATTCAATAATTGGAGGGAGGAGCAAAGCATTTATAAATATTCTAATAAATAAATGCAAAGCTGATTGGAAACAGTTAGACAAGTATGGCAATAGCTATTTGCATATTGCTGCTCGGCTTGGGCATTTAGATACAATAAAATTGCTGATGGATTTGGGGTTGGATGTTAACCAAGTCAATGAAGATTTGAAGATGACCCCGCTTATCGTTGTGGCCAGGTTTGGATGTAAAAATAGCAATATTTTGGAGAGTGCCAGACTATTAGTTGAGGGAGGAGCAGATGTAATAAAAACTAATTCGGCGGGACAGAATGCGCTGGAAATTGCTATGCAGAGAAAGCACGATGATCAATTTGATGGTGGGACACTCACTGAATTTGTTAAAGTGCTGGAAATTGGGTAAGTTATAGATAAAATTCAGTCTGGATAGTAATATAATTCAACCTTTTTTAAAGTTACAGAAATCAGGGCATTGAAAACCCGCTCCTAAATATCATCAAGAATGTTTCGACATTTTTAAATGTTGAACAAGGTGAGCTTCTTCTTCACAAAGCAGTTGCAGAAACCGAGAATGCGGAAGACTGCTGGAATGTAATAAAAGCTTTTATTGCAAGTGGGAGTGACTTATACGCCAAGGATCAAGATGGGGACACTTTTCTTCATAAATTTTTATCTACAAAGCCACCCCTTCCTTTTCTTTTACATGAAATGTGCAAATATCTTTTTGATATAGGGCACAAAAGCATATTTGAAATGGCAGGGCGTCCGCCATTTTATGCTACTATTCTTCATTTAATTGTACATCATTCCGAGCCTAAAGTGGAGACTTTAAAATTACTTAAATCGCACGGGATAAACTTTAATGGCGTAGACGCCAAGGGAAATTCACTATTGATTTATGCAGTAGTTGGGCAGCGAAGCTTTGAATTTCTCTCCCTGCTTGTTAATGATTTTGGAGTGAGTTGGAAACGCTTAAATAATTTAAAGAGGAATTTGCTCCACATAGCAGCACAAGAGGGGAATGAAGATGCCTTGAAATTATTTTTAAGTCTCGGCTTAAACGTAAACGCAAGAGATTTAGAAGGAAACTCTCCAATTCACATAGCGATTGGGTATTGCAGTGAAAGAATTGTGGAAATTGTAAAGCTCTTATTGGATAACGGTGCAGGGGTTAATGCTATAAATAATGCCGGGACGACCCCACTCCATTCGACCGTACTTATTAAAGAACAGCAAAATATTTTACCGGTTATTAGGCTTTTAGTGGAAAACGGGGCTGATGTCTTTGCAACGAATAGCAGAGGGCGTACATTTCTCCACCTATTAACTCTGGAAATTGAAAGTCGTGAAGTAGTTATCACACCTTTGATATTCCATCAACTTGTACAATTCTTAATTGAACGGAACTACTATAAATTGTTTCACATTCAGGGAGGTGCAGGTACTCCAGCCCATCACGCCGTTAGAAATTTGGAGCTGTCCAATAACACTTTAAATATTTTGTTTCCTACTGAACTAGTAAATTATAGAGATGAGCAGGGCTACTCTAGTTTAACCTGGGCAATTATTGGTAGACGGAGCAAACGCGTATGCCAAAAGTTGGTGGATTTGGGAGCGGACATTAACCAAAGAGCTGTAGGTGGAGAAAGTCTTCTACATCTCTCATCAAGAATGGGCTTACGAGAGCATGTTGAGTTATTTCTGGAGTTAGGTTTGGACGTGAATGGAAGATGTGATAATGGTGGTTATATGCGAACACCTTTATTTGGAGCAGCAAGTAGGAATGACGGCGATACAGCAATTATTAAGTGTTTAATTGAAAACGGAGCAGATGTAAACGCAATTGATTTAAAGGGTTACACTCCTCTTGCTTACGAGCTTAGCAATATGTTTAGTCTAAATTTATCTGTAATTAAGTGCCTTATTGATACGGGGCAAAGGTAGACTCTTCTTATTATTACAATAATAGTTATATTGTTTGCTTGGCCCCGGGGGAGGGAGGAGTGGAGTTGCTAAAATTATTTTTGGACAAGAAATTTGTGGGTGTGAATGAAGTTGATGGGGAAGGGAATACGCCGCTCCATTGCGTTTTAAGACAAAGCGATAGGCATAAGACTCTGGAGAAAGTTCAACTACTTTTGGAATATGGGGCGGATGTAAACATTAGGAATGGGAAAGGACAAACAGCGCTTCAAATTTTAGATTTGGAAGTTGGAGGGGACCAGGAAGTGAAGAATAAATTGAGATTTTTATTGTTAATGTCGCATGCAATTACTTTAAGGAAGCAAATGTATATAAAAAATTGACATTGGAAACCTCTCTTGAAAAATTGACATTGCTGATTTAAAGCAAGATTAAAACAAAATGACTGTATACCTATTTATTTTATTTTTGGACAATTCACAAAATTAATGTGTAATAAATTAATCTACTTATATCTAACTTACTTGTAAGACATTATAGCCAGACAAAGATCTTGCAAGTTTGTGACAATTCTTTGCGAAACATCTATCCTGAATTGGCTGTCAATTAAGCCTTTATACAAAACAGGACAACCGAGTGTCTTCAAACTTGCCAAGATCATTTTGTTGAGCCTTCTTCCTCCTCTCTCAAACTTGAAAATGTTCAATTTCCACTCGCCAACTATCTCATTGCTCAAATTAACCGGGATACTTGTGAATGGCATGAGGAGAAGATAAAAGATGATGCAAATGCTCGAAATAAAAGCATTTATCCAGTACGCAACAGGATGAAGAATATCCCACCCGAGGATGACCCCA
>JAHZMU010002492.1:0-12917 GCA_027743725.1 Rambutsinella grinnellia | reverse complement strand
GACGACTGGGACTTGTAATAAGTAACCCGCAGTAATAAATAATCCATGTAGGGATTCTCTCTCTGTGTGCTTCATTTTCATTCACATTTTTCCCCGTGTACGTGCGTTCGCATATGAAATCGGGAAGGGATGATAATCCTAGGGATCCAGGGAAATAATGAAGAGGAGAAGATTACTCCCGCTTATCCTATATTGTATTACTTATTATTATATTTCGCTGAAACTTGTTAGACTCGAGATTCTATTCACTCTTATCTTTCATAATCATTAAATGAATCAGTGGAAATGATGGCGTATCGACATGGCCTTTAAATGTGTTATGAAAGGAAGCCATGTATGGAATGTAGTGCGATATTGAGTCACCCATTCATCCCTTCCTCATGGAAAACTTTCCACTTTTATTTTTACAATCTCTCTTGCACAAGGGACAAGGGAAGGGAGCCTAGGATCAAATCATGCATGGATGGATCCATACTACCATGAAAACGATAATAATGAGCTTGATGGAAAAAGGAGAGCATTTTCCGTCTGGAACAAGTCTTCTATATTTGCTAGGGTTATTGTGCAACTTGTCAAGTCCCTTTATAACTTTTATGTTGAGCGTTCATTCGACTTTTCCTAAAGTGTTCCAGTTTTCAGGCAGAGGAATAATGAAAGATTTTAATTAAGCAATATCATATTAGCGTATCTATAGAAATAATTTTTAAAAATCTAATAATAAAATTCTCCAACAGATGGATCTTCTTTCGCAACAAAATGTTCACTGCTACATCCAAATCGCTTAGGTTGTTGTTCGGATTATTAAAACGCATCTCCCATCAAGTAATACTTTGTCTCTTGCACACGCATGTGTGTGGATGTTGCAGAGTAGGTATTTTTGAGATAAGTAGACAATTTTTTTTTTCTAAAAAAAAGACAACTTGTATTGTAGAAAGGTTGAATGGATTCACTCTTCAACATATCTCCTGACAATCAGAGTTACATAATATAAAAATGTGATGGCAAAGCAGCGACTGAGAGTGAAGCAACCACACAACTTTTTTTTCATGAGGAGTGCATGACGAAAAACTCAAATTACTACAATAATCTTTTCAAACTTTTTTCTGCCACATTTCTAATGGATTTTTAGAGTTGGATAAAATCGTATTTTCTGAAAAAGGTTTCGAATAGAATTAAGAGAGGATAACAAAAACGAGCCAAATATATTGACCTTTAAGACAATGCAGAAATGGTCTGAACAAGTTTAAACAATGGATTAATTTTAGAAAATTTGATATAGACAGTAAAAGATTAGCTCGTACATTGAATCGAATAAGATATTTATTTTCTACAAGTTACCTTAACATAGACTGTTTATGCAATGAGTGAAATATCTAGGTGTATATAAGGAACTGCTACAATGTTGCACGCAGTTTTTCTACATAAACAAAGACCAATTAAATATACAATGTCCCCAAAAGTTTGTTGCCTCTGCGAAATATTGAAACTTGTGTGGACAAGGAGCTCCTTTTAAAAGCTCATTATTTCATACCTCCCAGCAGGAGAATACTGCTTTATTGCAAGCCACTGAATTGAAACTATTGGTATTTATGCTGATGGTAGAATACAAACATTTTGCTATATCCGAAACAAGTCATGTGGATAGTTTGCATATGAAAATGTTTCAGCTGCACAGTCTTTGTCGATAAAGCCGCATATATAAGACTCCAATCTTCTAGAGGCTGGTGGGAACAGGAACATAAAAAAGCTTAAAAGCACTGCTCATTTCAGATGAGAATGGACAAGTTAAAGTTTTTAAGTTGTCATGGAGTGGATGTGAGATGTTCGCATCTGTTCGTGTTTCTGGGATGCAAATGTTAGAAATTTAGGAGCTTAAGAGAGAGCAGTTCTCCAATCTTTTGAGTTCAAGTCATGCCGTTTTTTTCCGCAATTTGATACATGCGAGGAGGATGACTTTTTCACTTACATCTGTATCATCATCTGTGTAATGGAATTCATATGGGAAGCTATATTATGACAATCAACAGAGTAACAATATGTAGCGGGTAAAGTATCAGGATGAATCTACCAAACCATAAGCTATACATTAAGTATTAAAAACAGGCGGAGACGATTTTCACTTTAATATCCTCTCATCCCCAAACACTATGGAATATCTGTTTTATCCTTCCATTTATTTTAAAAGCAAGTTTTCATCAGTTCTAAAGCTCTCTTTATTCTTCCCCTTCTACTTACTATTTCTAGGTCTTTGTCATCATCCCATCTATGTTTGTATGAAATGGCATGGCATTCACATGAATTTTTTGGCACATTAACATCGTCCAAAAAAGTAGGAGCCGTGGACAATTATTTGTACTTTTAAGTCTCACCTGAAGAGCCTTCAACTTTTCTTCTCAAGTCTCCCTTTTCACACACTGCAATAAAATGCAACGACCAAGAGACTCTTGAGTCGAGCTTTTTACGAGTCTTTTCTATTAAAAAAAATCGGGTAGGATGAGGACTGTGTTTTTTTTCATAGGAAGAAATAATTACATTGTTAGGATGATAATAATAGTGATGACTATAATAGTTGTAAAGCTTTCCAACTCCATTCACCGAGCAACTGGGCAGGCGTACATTGTTGCAAGAATGCAAAAGGAAATTCTTCTTTTCCCAACAACCAGGGTTGTGATACATCTCGGCATATTCTGGAGGAGGGTTGATGGGCTCCGGGCTTCTCTTCCTTGTAAACGCAAAGGCTTCAATGCGTTCAACCAACATTGGGAAAAGTTAAGAGGCGGATTCTAGGGAAAACCGATGTCTGCATGTGTTTGCCTTGCACTGGTAAAAACCCTTATCATCAACCGTACCACTGCACTGTTTTTAGCTAACCTAGTCCTAAAAACTTGAGCTTCCGTCTAGTCCATCATCATCGTCCTCACCACCACCGTAACTGCATGCGATATTTTTTCTCCCAAACCATTGTTCAGACTACTCCATTGAATTTTCTCTTTCCTTTTCATGTTTTGTCTAGTGGTCGTTCATAGGTATATTCTGTACAAATAGAAGACGTTCATCCCCAGTCCTGTTACAGTGCCTTGGCTCTATCTCATTCTCCTTCCTACAAAAAACATGCGATTGAATTGAGTGAGCATCATTATTCTTATTTTTTAAATTCTCCTTTTTCATTTGATGCGTCCCTCAAATACAGGCTCAAATAGGGACTTGGCTAATAATGGGGAGCAAGTGACGGATGTGAGAAAAAAATACTTAGCCTATTTACGCCTCAATGAACTATTACTCATTTTTATCTTCATTTTATCTACAGGGAACGAATTATGATTTGAGATTTTTTCTAATTAAATCAGATTCATTTTCCGTTCAAATTGATTCAGCTCAGCGTAAGGTAAGCACTGGAGAAGATAATATGGGAGAAATATGTGTGTTCCAAATTAATTAAAAGTGGCAATTCTCTCTCTTCAATGTCTTCCAATGCCCCATGCTTAGCTCCCTTATCATTTAAAAACTTGTATGATCTCAAGCTTCAATAAATTCAAAATTATTAGCATTCTCAACAAGAAAATAGGAGGCTGAACACAAAAGAATTGATTAAACCCTGTGTCTCTAGCAGGAGATGAAAAAATTTCCATAAAAATTAAAATATTCAGGGCTTCACATGGAAAAAGAGAATTAATAACATTAAGAGATGCCGGACAGGTTTATCAATTTTTTCTCCCCGAAATAAAAACGAGAGCGCGTGTTTATATATATGGAAAGATAAAAACAGTGTTCCATACAAAGCACAGCGTGAGTTTCAGAAGAGTATTTTCTAAGCGAAAATTTCATAGCCAAAAACTTTACTCTCCGTTTTCCTGCGCTTTCCTCTCCGCACTTTTTGAGAGAGAGAGAGAGAGAAACGGTGCGAGTGGAAGCAGTGCAGTGGAGTGGACTGAGAGTAAATGCTTCTAACTTGACAGGATCCGTGGTGCAGAAACGGGGAAAAAGCAATATTTCTCAGCATTGAAACTTCCACTTCTCTCCAATATGAGGAAAGCAAATGGAGAGAGTGCAGCCCTCTTCAACTTGGTAAAATACAAGTAGGTATTGAAACCTCGTAGTTCTCAGCAAGATTGCATATGCCATGAACAACTTTTTTTCTTATTCAGAAACAAAGTCGGAGAGAAAGAGACCTTGTCCGTGTAAAACTCTCCATGTCATTCATACTTGGAAAGTACGAGCAACATTTTCTCTTAAAAACCTTTATACTTTGAATTTTACTGTGTTATAATCATAATGAGATGCATGGACGGACCTCTAGCCGAAAACTGTGAAGAGATATACCATTTTGTCGAGATATGCTGAGATCGCACATCTTTTTCCCTATTGTTTACATACGAAAAGATTCCCCTATATTTTCTCATGCTCACTCTCTCTCCCATTAATATTGCATCTTGTGTTATGTAATAAAAATGTTGAAAAGGGCAAAATGCTTGGGAAGGTATGGCTCTGAAAATGTATACATTTTCGATGGCTTAAATGGACGGATGTTACGCTACACAGATGAACTCCACTAGTAGGGAGTACACATACAAGGGAGAGGGACAGAGATGGATTTATACAAAAAAATTGTAGTTTCTCTCTCTGTACACGATGGTGTATACCTAAGTACATGAGAGAAGAGAGAAGTTGGTCTCTTGAAAGCCTCCAGCAGGAGCACCACAGCAGACAGGATTGGAAGGGAGAGGAAGTGTGATTGTGACGCTCCTGGCTCAGAATTTTTTTGCTTGTGTACGCTGAAAATTTAAAGTGGACTTTTTATTGTGAGCAAAGTGTGAAGAAAATGAGTTTTTAAAAACTATTTTACATGAGAAGATAAAGAAAACAATTTTATATCACATTTTATTTTACAAATTAGTTTGGAGAAAGTGTGAAATTTTATTTAGATTTTTGGGACTAGTTTCATGAGAAAATTTCGAAGTGAGTGGTTTGTTTGTTGAATTGAGGTGGTTTGGGCAAACTCTGGAGTAACCAATGAAACAATTGATTACGTTTATTCTGCAACCACTAAATCAATTACTTTATCCATTTAAGTACTCATATCCGTTGCGAAAGTGACTGACTGAATAAGATAAGAGTGAACTCGTTCATATGAACAAAGTATGCGAGAGTGTGAGAGAGTGAGTCTTTTTAATTGAAAATATTTTATCGCCAAAAATATTTTCAGCTTTTGTGCAATGTGACGAAAAGGAGGAGACGAGAGGGAGAGAGAGGACTGAAAGTGAGCAATGTATTTTTTAACATTGTTTTTTCTTCTATACCAGAGCAGCAGCGTAGGGTTAAGTAATGTAAAAAACCTACTCTTCCACTCTTCATACCTATAACATAGATATAGAATGTTAGAGAAGTGGAAGCGATGCTCTCAGAGACTCACGTAGATAATAGGTGGACGCACACAAAATATATCTGTGTAAAAAATATATATACGCACAGCAACAGGGAGAGAGAGAGAGAGACTTGTCCGAAAAAGAATTGAAGAGGCTGGTCATCATCACCATTTTTCATAACCTTGACAGAGAAGTTCAATACACTAAAGGTTTACATTCTTGAATGAAAAATTAGCAAAAGCCGAGTTTTTCCTGCGATTATAAATTGTCAACAAAATTAGAAAAAGGCAAGTCTAAAAGATATGAGAAGCGAATTAAAACCAAATTGGAAAATACAATTGTACATACAATTGTAAATATTTTGCTTGTCTTGATCTAATCCCGGTTATCATCTCATCTCGACAAACTGATGTTGAGCGTAGCAGCAAAATGTAGATTTAGAGACAGCAGCTAGAACTCATCTAAACCCCCTGAACAGTTTCAGGTTTCATTGGAGTTAGGATTAAAAGGGTAGGATGTGAAAGAGAGAGTAAAATGAAGATTTTTTTATATGAAATGGAAACAATACTCTTCCAGTTGTACGTGTGAGAACAAGAACTGGTATTCTTTAGATGATAAATAATAATGATGCGAGAAAGTTGATCCAGATTGTATAGCAATAATATTGATTATGCATTTAGAGAAATGGATAATTACCAATCCCAGTCTTGGGAATAATTAGGGGAAAGATTTATTAAGATTTGGATTGCAGACGGTGGCAATTATAGAAATTATGTTGGGTTCGATTCCCCAATTTATACTTTAATTAGAGTAATAAAAGACTTTGAAATGGAAGAGAATTTGCTGTTTTTATATATAAAATTTTATTTAGGTCTGGATAACGTTTAAACGTTTTTGAATAATAGTTAAAAATTCCCATGTAAAATTGATTAATTCAAATGTTTAAAGTAAACCACGCCCGTTTCTGATTAAAGCGGATTAACAAATGCGAAAACATGGCAAGAAATATCTTGATCAAAAGTGCAAATTTTACAAGTCCAAAAACTGCTAGTTATCTTGGAATAAATGGTGAATGAATTACAATGCCAAGTCGACTAATAAATACGTCATCATTATAGTCAATAAAGCTTCAATTATAGTATTATGTCATTATGAGCAATGATATAGGATTAAGTGGGTAAAACGCTGACAATTTGGCAATTTACATGTAAGGTTTGTAAACATTATTTTGTAATCTTTTACAGACATAAAAAGCGGAGAAAAGTTTATAGAAAATTGCATTTTATACGAAATATTTTGATAGAGATCTCAACCATCCCATTATTCTGGACAGGCTACCCATCACGTTCAAGATGATGAGATGAAATCAATTTCGTGTTTGAACTTTGACTTTGCAAATTGGCAAAATAGGAAATAGATCGTTTTTGCATTATTCAATTATAGTAATTTAGAGTTCTCCAGTGCTTGTCTAAGGAGATTGAGTAAGAAAATAGAAACTTGCGCTTTCCTTCCTAAAAAAAGGTAGATGTAAGTGCATTCTTCTTTCTTTGGCATGCATCCGTCACTCAGTTAAAAAGTGTCTCGATTCGCCACTACTTTTCTCTTGGAAGGAAGAGAGAAGTGCATGTCACGAGTGAAAGTATTGGACTCGTTTTTCTACATGCTACACAATTATTCTTCTCCTTTTGGAAACTACACGTTTCTTGTGTTCCGAGAAAAACCGTCTTTGCACTGAACCTTGCTGGTTATCATTTTCCGTGTGTGGCTCTTTCATCTCTCTTTTACTCTGCTAAACTCTCTTCTTTCCTAAATCTTCGGCACTTTCCGGTCTCCATCTTTTCCATCACTGTTAGACTCGCCTGAGAAGGAATAATCAGTAAGAGTGCTCGTTTCTCTCTTTACTAGAGTTTCACTTGAACTTGTCTACTCGTTTGTGTGCCTTGGCATGTGTCTCTCTTCCTTTGCCATCATGTCCTTAAAATATCGAATTGTGTGTACCTTATTTTTACTGTTGAAATAACAAGAGCCAAAACAAGCTTTATTTCCGACTCTAATTTTCTCCATTATTGAGAGTATTCGCTCATGTTTAATTTTGTTAACGGGGAAATAAGTAGTATCATTGCAAGCTGATAATTTACTTTGAAGATAAGAAAGGTTTAATTAGAGAAGTGATGAATAGGTCTAAATTAGAAGAGGAAACTGCTCTTTGCCGTCTCTTTTTTCTCTAACAAGATGAAGTAATTAATTTGAAATTCTGACTGAAAAAATAATTATAGATTGGGTATATGTGCAAGATCGGCGGCAAGCGTGGCGGAGCGGGGTTGCAAGTCTAATGAAAGGAATGGTCATAGCGTGAGGACGTTTTTTGTCATGTGAGCAAAAAGTTGAGCTGCATCACTAATTCATCCTCGTCTCGTTGAAGCGGAAACGTGCACACGGAAACTTGTGTTCTGCTCCCCCCTCTCCGCGACTCCTCAGCCTAATCCGTATAATTAGATGAGCTATTAATTGACCCAGGAGGAGTGGCAAGTGCTTAGGAAAACTCCACATGAGATGAGTTCTGCATCAGCAGCCTCGTCCTCAACAAAGAAGGTAGAATGGTACCACTTGGACAGAGTTGCGATCGCGAAACGGATCTGTCTGGATCCAGCGGTCAAGCTGAAGACCGCGTTAAATAATAACAATAACAACAACTACAGCTCGACGGGCAGCAGCAACGGGAAAAGTGGAAAGAATAATAGTAGTAGCAATACGAATGTGAGCAGCGGAGGAAACGGCAGCAGTAATAGTAGCAGTAGCTCGATAATCAGTGCCAGTGCCTCCATCATCGGAAGTGGTAGCAATAACAAGCCAACAAAGACAGCAGCAAAGTCATCCTATGACCAAATTCAGCATCATTCTCGTCTCTACCCAAAGCCGGGATTTGAGTCGGGAACGAATGCTCGACTAGGGCATGCAGTGGGCAACACTGATAACCCGCAAGGACTTTACTCTACCCTCCGTTACAAGGGAAACGGTGGGAACGGCTCTGGTATAAAATCGCTCCCGAGTTTTCTCACTTCCGGTAACTCAGCTGGAAGCAGACAGTTCGCCGCTCTCCAGCAGAAGAGGAGGAGAAAGGCGGCCAGAGGCCTTGCAGCAACTCCCCAGCAATCAGAGGCGGGCAGAGGTTGCAAAGGGCTTCTAGACGAGGAATGCCTTCTCGTGAATGGTGGGACGAGCGCCGGAAGTTCATGCGGAAGCAGTAGCAGAAGTAGTAGCAGTGGGGTTTCCAGTGACTTCGAAGAGTTGGATGCAACCAGTAGCACTATGAAGGGAACAAGTGCCAGTCCTCGAGGAGGTGGAGACTGCCAGTCATCCTCCGATTGTGAAGACGAAGATGAAGAAAGTTCTATAATATCCCATTCCTTTGCCCCCACCACCAAAATGTGTAAAACTATTAGTGCGACAAGTAGTAACGCTAGTGGCAACCATAATCTCAGTAATTTAAAGCTTCTAAATAGTGTTAGTGTTTTAGTTGATGGTGTTGGTGCGAGTGTTGGCAAGGGTGGAGGGATGACGTTGTGCAAAGCTGGTGGCGCCCGCGTCGTTCTCGACGCCACTAGAATAGTGAATGGCAAAATTGCCTTTATTACTAATTGCAAAACCAATACATTGCCAAATGGAAAGCTAAGGACGGAAGTTGCAACCAAGCACACTGCCAGTAGTGGATCATCCACCTCTGTCTCATCCTCTGCATCCAGCACCGCAAGTGGGAGTATTGATAATGACCGTGATACCGACAATAGCTTCTCAGAGTTCCCCAACGACCTCGACTTCATGGGAGTTGTCGACAAAGGGAAACGAAGAACGGACCGATATGATTCTTCCGAGTCGTCAGATAGGTATGCACAAAAATACTTTTTACTTTTATGTCATTTAGTCATATATACATACTCAAATAGTTTTGCTTCAATCAATTACGGAACAGAATTAGCATCAGGCCTTGAGAATTCTACATGAAATGTTTTTCATCCAAACTATCCTTTATCAGCAAACAGTGTTTTTTTGCTAACTCACTGCATTTTTCCCAAGTGATAAGACATGCCCATTGATAACCATTTCACCCATTTTACTCAGAATCCGTGTCATTTTTATACCAACTTTCATTCAACTTTATGTAAACGTTCATTTTTATCTCGCTCTGTCCGCGACTGCACACTCCTTTTGATATCCTCGGATTAGAGAATATCAAGAGTCAGGCCAGACATGATGTCATCCTTATCTTGTAGAAAACAACTGTGCTAAATGCTCTCCAGATAACCACATACCTTTAAACTACCATTAGCTCATTATACTTCTCTAATATTTCTCACATCCTTTGACGAGCTCACGACTCACATCCTGTTCTACATGTTAAATCCTTTTAAACAAATCTCACGTCAGTGTTAATTCCGATGGATTTGGTCCCTCCAAATCATTACAATATTATCTTTACCTCACTTCCGTTAAAAACTTAGAAAAGCTGATCAGCATTGACGTATTCTGATTTCAGCATAGATTTCCATGACACATGAGGTGAGAGAGTGTGATGGCAACGACAACTTTTTATTGCACGTTTGCCATCCGCATACTAAGTCAATTACCTCCATACCTGTCCACTCCAACTTTGGCCATCGTCATCTGCCCGTTCATCCCATCTGTCTCTTTTACTTTCTTAAACCGTCTCAGTTTTCCCTGAATAATGATTTGGATGATGAGACGTTTTATTCTGATGATGACGAGCAGGTTTTCTCTATAGCCCCGTACCATTTGCGTACATGAACCAATATGTTTGCTCCTATTTGACAGAAGCTGTCATCAGCTCTATAACTTTTTATTAAAGACATTTTGGGTTGAAGCAATCGCTTCAACAACATACCCATTATCATCACCATTGATAAGCACTTTTCCCTCATGATCATTCTCGATTCTCGATTGCTCAACCTTCTGGAGGACTTGTGAAGATGATGATTGTAATATTTAACAGTTGGTTGCTTGCATGCCAGTAAGTAATCATGGGGATGAGATGATGATGAGGATGATGAGCATTTAACAATTTTTACTACTACACAAGCCATGTCATTTGGTCTGTGTGTATATCTTATCCAATCCTTTCTATATGATCCAGTAATTCCTTCCCCTAAAATGGGATGAGATAATATGGCATCACATTCGGGAAAAAAACTCCCAGTTTCACTCTCTACATTTTACCCTAGTAGAACATCTCATTCCAGGTCTGGAGGGTTGGGAAAAGCTACGCTTCTAAACAACCCTGCTGTGCTTTTTGGAAAGGCAGGGACAATGGGAGAGGGGTTGGTAGATTTCTCCTGCTATCCATCGACAGGCTCATCATTCCCAGAGAGAGAGGAAGATAGTTGAAAAGTATACATGGATAGTGGTACAATGCCCTGAAAGTGCGTGGAGGTGGGTGGGACATGTATGCACACTGAAATTTCAATCTTCTCTCCCTTGTTCACGAAATGCATTGTGAGTGACGTCAGCGAAATGTGTGGAGAAGTAATACGAGTAGGACAGTAGGCACGTACTCCTCTGGATAAAATATCTTCCCCATTCGCATCCCTTAATCTTCCTTCCTCCTCCTTGTTTCCAGCACCCTGTCAAGCCCAAAGGCAATGTGGAATGAGGGAGAGAAGAGGTCTGGAGAGATACAAGAGGAGTTGATAATATGCAATAATATTTTAAAATCCCTTTGTTCCACCCATCATGTTGTAGGGACACATGTACGCACTGCTACCACTGCTTTATCTTGAGGATCTGGATTTTTTCCATTGTTATCTTCTATTTCAAACGAACCTTGAGGCTCCGCAGCTTCAGAGATGGCCACTGATGTTACCCTCTGATTTCGATATGATTTCCGAAAGAGGAGTATACTTTATTAAGTTTATCAAATAGGACTTGTCAGTCTCATCTCTGCAAAATATTATATGAGCTAGATAATTCTATATGATGCCTAAAATTAGGAAGGGAAAAAAGGATGCATTCTCCTCGCACACATTTCACTCTGAATCTCTGGACCGTTTCCTTCTATAAATCGTGAAATGCACATCTCATCTCACACTGGGTCAGCATTATCATCAACATATATTGTGTGATAGAGAAGTACACACGTTCCCTATCGTCTGGCGAGTAACATCTGCCACCTTCACGAGAGAATCTATTGACAGCATTTCATTTTTTATAATTTTATTATGGAATAAGTAGCTACCGCATTCAGAGATATAAGCGAGAAACAAGTGGAGATTGAGAAATGAATTGTCATTTTAAAAAATGATTGCTCTTAAGCGATGAAAATGGTGGCATTCGAGTCATCTTAATGTTCATGTCAAACGAAAATCATAAAGGCAATATTGTGGTGGTCTTATCGGTTATAATAGGGTAAATAATTGTCAGCCAGCAAACAAACTGCTTTTTTAATTTTGTGTAATAACTTGAGGATCAGGAGACGTTAATAATAGCAAAGTACTTGACACGGGATTACGGAAGGATTAAATTTTTGTCTTAAAACTAATATAAGTAGAAAGAAGCCTGGTTGACTTGGGCCATTTCATACCTCGTTTCATATTGACAGTTTACCCTTCATAAAAATACTTGGAGACAGAGACATGTATGTACCTTAAAAATGGGCTATTTAAAAATATTTATTGAGGCAATATTTAAAAAAAATGTTTTAACTGCGGACATCAATAGATATGTTTTGAAGGACTGTAAAGTTTGAGGCGACCCTTGTTCACGTGAAGAAGTGATTAAAGCATTTTTTGGCTCTAGCCTGCGTAATTAATACTCTTGATTTAAAAGTTTGTCTTTTTCAACTTGGGAGAAATTTTAGGTACCTTTTCATTTTTCACGTGTACATTATGGCATAAAAAGAATGTATTTAAAAGGCAAAATGTTTAAAATGTTAGCTTTCGTCAGTAAAACCTCTGTTCTTCAGAATCCCAACAGAAATATCCAGACCATTAAAAAGTTGAGCTTAAAAAATCAATCAAAGCAACCCCGTCCGTAGAAGAGTCAAGTGAGTAATTTGACTGGTAAAATTGTGCTAAAAAATTACACAAGATGTGATTTAATCCAGCTCTTTGCGAAAAAGTGTCGGCATTAACTTTGAAGTTGTTTACATCCGCGAAATAATTACCTAAATTAAGTAGGAAGGTTGCTCTTTCTCTCACGTACTAGGACTGAAAATAAAATTAATGTGTGACTATAAAAGTACCTAACTACATTTTAAAAAGATATGTGTGGGTTTCTTTTTCTCTGATTGAAGTTATTTATCTTACTCCTTTTTTGCTTACACGTTCTGCAAATGTGTGAATGAAATTTATTGTCTGTGAGGAAGCACGCTGACGTTTTAAACAGAGTTATTTGGAATATATATTGGATAGAATAATCCGTGTTAATTCCTTCTTATCAGATAACTCCACTTGGAAGTTGTAACTTTAGAACATCATAAGATACTTAATTTGTTATCTCCTAATTAAATAAAAAAGTGAGGTTGCTTGTCATCAGTTTTTCTTT
>JAHZMU010002491.1:0-10902 GCA_027743725.1 Rambutsinella grinnellia | reverse complement strand
TGGCAACCTGGTGCAATTTGTTGGAGGTTAGTCAGATCAATATTCTCAGGCAATGGTTCCCATATCGAATAAATTTCTTTGGAAAATCTTGCAAGAAATGTGCTATTATTTGAAGTAGTAATGTTCGTAGCTACACTAATCCAACTAACCACCTCAGAAGCCAGAAAAGGAATTACAAAAGAGAAAGCAAATAATATGAAATCTAAATTGCGAGCAACAGCTACCATGTCAGATGTAAAATACTAAAGCCAAATACAACGTAATAAATTGTCTTTATGCAGGATTGTGATTGCTTCAAACGTGTTTGTGAATTTTGCTAATTTTTTAACGGAAAATTAGCCTGAAATGACGTTCAATGTATACGTTACTTTGCCTTTGGTTGGACTCGTATTTTGCAATAAGTAATCCGGAGCTAAGTATATTAGTTTTAACAGTAATAAAATTTGAAATGTTTTTCATGTAGTTTTTACGCTTTCCTATTTGTGAGTGAATTATTTGGGTAAAACAATTCATAACTGGTTCTGAAGATTTGATACTTAAAAATCATGAGCGATTTTTATTTGAATGGTTTCACATTTGAGAGAATTTTCTGGTTGAACTGGTTCTCAAAACTGCTCTGGTAAGTAAGTGGCCCAATATTAGGATTTACATAATTCTATTTAGCTAGTAAAAAATATTATTATATTTTGATATGCCCCCCATAGTTTGTCCCTCGGCCGACCAGCAATTCAAATCAGCTTTGATTGAATGCGGGCAATGGATGGTCTGTCTAACTCTTCCGAATGGAACTAATCCCGATTGTTCCAAAGCTTTCCATCTCGTCAGTAATTCCTGGAGTCACGTTGGAGACGGTGGAAATAATTGGTATGAGCCAATAACAGAAGCATGGAAAGCGTGTAGGATTGTCCCCATCTTTTCAATCGGGAATGGTGGGCCGATGTGTGCGAACACAGGGATTCCGGGGAATTACAGGAAAGTAATTGCTGTGGGGAGTCCGAATGTCGAGAATTTAATTTCAGGCTTTTCAAGCGTGGGGCTAGGACCGGAAGGATTAAGCCGGATATAAGCATTCAGGGAGAGGAGTGCTTTGCCCGACTCTGATAGTTCTTATGGAGGAATGTCTGGAACGATTATGTCTTGTCCTCATGCAGCTAGAGTAACTGCTTTGCTTCTTAGCCTAAAACCGGATTTGAGCTTTGCGGAGGTCAGACAAGCTTTGATTGATAGCGTTGATTTTAATCTGGTTGGAAAGAATGCGACTTGCAGTGGACGAAGTGGTAAGGCTTATGCTTTATTTTAGAAAGAGACGTTTAACATTTTAAAATTTTGCAATTTTTCTAGATGACATCTTCCCCGACCATCATTTCGGATATGGGATGGTTAATGCTCTTAATATTGTGCAAAATGCAATAAAATAATAAATTATCCAGCCCCTCATATATATTTTGGAGCGACTCAATAAAGTTTTAGAAATGACCACATTTGCTTTAAAAAATCAACGCATCTTTCTGCTAAAAGCGCTAATATTGCCATAAATAATCCGACTATTAGCAGGGTAAATATAACCAAAATATTTCCATTCAAGCGAGCAGCTACAGGGTCATCAACTTTCCCATTCTGTTTCTCTTTAACGACGCTGTTATTGTGATTATTATTACGAACCGCTTCTAATATTCTAATCCATGCCTCCTTAATCCCCGACTCTTTGAATATTCTCATCCTCTTCGCAAAACTTGGTGAAATTCGCCCTAGAAGATTGAAGTTGAATGAAGTCGCTATCCACTTTTCCCCTCCCTCGTAAGCCCTAAAATCATCCACTTTGTTAAGAAAAGCTTTTCCCTCACTTGCTTCTAATACTAAAGCAATCTTTTTGCAATCTCTAAATGCTTCCAAAAGCTGTTTTTCCTCTTCTCTGCCGTATTCTTTTTTAATTTCCTTAACCTCCTCACTTTCTGTTCCTATTGCTTGTTCGAACTGCAACTTGTCTAATAATTTCTTACCAACTGGGTAAACTGACTTTGTCCATTTTATCAAATGGAGTAGTAACGGCGCTTGAGGTGGGAATGACACGTTTCTCATTACCATCTCACTAAAGCTATTATTCCTCTTCCCATACAAACTAGATGGCCAAAGAGATCCTAAAGGCAAATTATCGCGGATCAAAGACTTAAATCGAGAATAAACGTAGATGAGTGATTCCTCTCCAAAAATCACTTTTTGCCAGTGATACCCAAACATCAGTGGTGAAGCCAGAACTGTAATAAAATCAGATTGATCAAAACTAGTATTTGAGATTTGCAAAATCTCAAGCGCATTCACTTCTACTATGTCATGTCTAAAATACAAGGTGTAACTAAAGTTGGTCAAGTCGTTGAATTCTTTAAATTTTTCAAGCTTTCTTGGCCTAACCATTTTATAAACGTTATTTTGCTTGTAGCCCTGGCTCAGAATAATACTTGTTAGAAAATAGAGGCTAAACATAACCCGAATGGAATGGCGTTTTATGAATTCTTCGTTTTGAAAAATATTCCCTTGTTCAATAAGCAGTTTTGAAAAGGAGAAAAAGGATGACATATTTGTCGAATGAGCAGCAAACGCTTTTAAAGTTATCGCGAAAAATATGATAGCTATCGCTAGACAAATCCAAACTATAAAATCATAAACGCTTATAAGCTCCTCAAACAAAAGATGTTCTTCGTTTTTAAACCCGCAAACGACGAAAATAAATTGGTCTGAAATGTCAGGGATGCTAAGCGCGATGTGGAGGGGGATTGTATCCGTGCTTACTTCACATTTAAGTCTTGATTGTAAATAATGACTGGGTAAACTTTGGAGTTCTTCTCCTTGTTTCCCATTTACACATAGATAATCATCTAATTCATACGAATAGTTTTTCATGATTGATGTCCAAATGTGAGGAATAATTCTAGTTGTAAGTTGTGCCTTGCTCATCTCCTCGTAGACTTTTGGCAAAGGATTTTCCTGTTGATGTCTACACAAAAGAAACTCTTCTTTTAATTCCTCGCCAACATTTAGTTTAATTTGGGTCTGCTCCGGACTATTTCTCAACTTGCCTGTCATTTGTATAAATTCATGTTTGGAGATCTTTGCTGAATTGCGAAAGTGGTTTTCTTCCAGCTTTGCAACAACAAAAATGATATCATACGCTAACCAGGATCCGCTTAAGGACTTGTGGAATGCCCATGAGGATAATGATATTTTACTTTCTCGCTGCCCTACAACCAAAATATAATATACTGGTATTAACCTTAAAAATGCTTTTTTCATTTCTTCGTCAAATTTATCCCCATAATTCCTCCAATGAATAGGGCTATTGAAATCCAAAATATATATTTTTCGAGCGTGCTTAAATTCAGGTTCGTTTCCTATTCTGGTCATTGTTTTTTGATAAAATGTGTCCCCATAAGTAGGGAAATGGGGTGGAAGGATGTCAAGGCTGGCTTCACAAAGTTGCTGCTTCGAGTTCCAAATCAATCTACGCTTATCAAAGTTTGCGCAATATAATTTTGAGATGTGAGGGCAAATATAAATAGAGTTACCCCATCCTTCCAAAATCCACGTGAGGTCTTTTCCAACAAGGCCAGGTGAAGGTTTGCGGATTATTAAGGGAATGTTTCCTGTTGAGAGTTGGACGCCTGCAAAATTATTTACTAAAAGATTGCAGCCTGGTGCAATTAATTCGAGGTTTGTCAAATCAACGTTTAAGGGCAATGGCTTCCATATCGAATAAATTTCTTTTGAAAATCTTGCAAGGAATGTGCTATTTAGTGGAGTCAGAATTTTTGTTTCAGAACTAAGCACGAATGTAGAGAAAGGTAGAAGTGAAGAAGAAAAACGAGATAAAATGGAATATAAATTAAGAAAAAGAGCTGCCATGTTTGAAAAAATATTATAGAAAGTGAGAAGGTCAAATTATTTATAAGACCATTTTAAGTCGAAATTAAAATAGTTTTGAGTGTAAAGTAAATTTTGTGATGATAAGTTATTAACTTAAAGTTAATAATGGAAAAATTTATAAATTATGTAATCTAATATTACTAATGCAATATATTTGAGCTCAATAATCCATAATGCTCTTACCCAGATTATAGAAGGAGTGCTAGGCAAATTGCTGCCAAAATGCTAAAATATTTTTTATAGAAATTAAAATAAATATGGCATTGAATCAGACACAGGTTAATGCTTTAATGCAGTGCAGATACTTATAATCCTTTACTAACTCAATAATTTTTATTTTATTTTTTTCCATGACATTATCCTATCTTTAACATTATCCGACATTAGGAACTTCGTAAATTTCAAGAATGCATTAGTTGTAACGCTTACATAATACATTTAGGGATAGGTAATGATGAGATGGAAATAGATATAGCTATTATAATAGAATAGCTGATTAATTTTAATAGCATAAGATTTCACTGACGCTGCCTTATCTTAAGATAAACCGCAATATTTTTCACCTATTTGGGCGTGAATTACCAAAGGTTTTTCTCTAAACCGTATTAAAGCTAAATAAGTTACAGATAAAAGGATTTTCTTGCTTTTGATATTATTTTAAACAGACATAAACTCAACTCAAAATTCAACCATAACCTGATAAATGTGGTGGAAGGATATAAATGGCGGCGTCACAAATTGACTGTTTTGAGTTCATAGTTAATCTACTCTTATCAAAGCTTGCGCAGGAGAAATGCCAAAAAATTGAGGAGTTTGAGAGTGAAATTGATGGGCAAATGTTTGAAAGTTTGCCCCTCCCTTCCATAACCCATGCGAGATAGCTTTCTATCAGTCCAGGAACTGGCTTGCGTATTATTAATGGAATACATATCTCCAATTGAGAGTTGAACCCCAGCAAAATTACATATGATGAGCTGGCAACCTGACGCAATAACCTGGAGGTTAGTCAGGTCAACTTTATCGGGCAAGTTCCATATCGAATAAATTTCTTTGGAAAATTTTGCAAGGAATGTGCTATTAAATGGGGTTGGAATACTTGATGGAATTTTAAGGCCAATGTCAAGCACTTTAATTGGGAGCAAAAGTATAAAGGGGAAGGTAAATGATAAGGCGGATAGTATACATAATACACACGTATAGAGTATCGTTACATATCATTCTAAAAATTGAAAGGACTAAAAATACTTAAAATATTAAGTAATCTTAAGTGAAGTGTAATTTTTACGGACTAACAAGCAAGTAATACTTTTAAGCACCGAGACCTTGACACAAAAAATGTACATTTGTGGTTGAAAAACTATTAGTCTCTCGACAAATAGTGTTAATGCTGCTATAAATAAGCCGACTATTAGCAAACTAAATATAACCAAAATATTTCCCTTCATGCTAGCAGCCACAGGGTCTTCGGTAGCTTTTCGAATGAGCTCTTCTTCTTTGACCGCACTGCTATTGTGATGAACATTGTTAAAAACCGCTTCCAAGATTTTCATCCATTCCTCTTTAATCCCAGACTCCTTGAACAGCATCAGCCTCTTAGCAAAGCACGGTATAATTTGCCCTCTAAGGTAGAAGATAAATGAACTCGCTATCCACTTTTCCCCTCCCTCGTAAATCCTATCGTCATAAAGGAATTTGTTGAGAAACGCCTTGCCCTCATTCGCCGGAAGAGCTAAAGCCGTCTTTTTACAATCTTTAAAATTCTTTAAAAGATTTCTTTCCTCTTCTCGACTGTACTCTTTTCTCATTTCATTTTGCAGTTCGTTATCACTTTTCATTCCTATTTCCATTTTTATTTCCTCCCAATTTGCAATAGAAGTTTTGGTAAGTTCTGGGTCAACTGACTTTAACCATTTTGATATGTGAAATATCAACGGTGGCTGAGGTGGAAGTGAGACGTTTAGCCTTAACAGTTCTCTAAAGCTGTTATTCTCATAATATGTTTTTTCATATAAGCTTGGTGCCCAAAGGTTGAATAGAAAATAAAACACGAAACGAGGTTGAACCTTAAGTAGCTCATTCTTTCCAAACTTTACATATAACTTGTGACCGTAGTACCCCTTTTCTGGAGAAATTTTTAAACTGCTTAATTGATCCAAACTCATATTTGAGATTGGAAGAATCCACCGCGCATTCAGGGCTACTCCCGCGTGTCTAAAATACAAGCTGTAGTTGAAGTCGAGCAAGTCGTGAAATTCTTTAAATTTTTCCATCTTTCTTGGTGTGACCATTTTATAAACATTATTTTGTTTGTAGCCTTGGCTCAAAATTATACTTGTAAGAAAATAAAGGCTAAACATTAAGCGAATAGAATCGCGCTTCATGAATTCTTCGATTTGAATGTCACCTTGTTCAATAAGCAGCTTGGAAAACGAGAATAAAGAGAATAATCTATCCGGCGATGAACTACATGCAAATGCTTTGAGTGTTAGGGCAAGGAATATGACAATTATGACGAGGTAAATCCAAGCAATCATGTCATAGACGCTGACCAATTCCTCAAACAAAAGAGGTTCTACCTTTTTAAATCCACAAACGACAAAAATAAATTGATCTGACATGTCAGGGAAGAAAAGTGCGACATGGAGCGGACTTGTATCCGTGCTTCGTTCTCCATAAAGCTCAAGTGGGTAATAATAATCGTATTCGCTTTGGAATTCGGTTTTCTGCTTAGCTCCATTTATACACAAACCATCATTTATATTAAACGAATAGTTTCTCAAGATTGATGTCCAGATGTGAGAAATAATTCGACTTGATAATTGGGCTAAACTTGTTTCATCGAAGGCATTTGATAACGGATTCTCCCTTGCAGGTTTGCACTGGTGAAATACAATTTTTAATTTTCTGTCAACCTCAAGTCCTATTATAGTTTGATTTGTTTCCCGACTATAGCTAGTTTTACCTGATATCAACTCTATGTATTGGTAATGTTTAGAAATTTTTAGTGAGTTTTGGCGAAATTGAGTTTCTTCTAGTTTTGCAACAGAGAAGATGACATCGCAAGCCAGACCACATCCGCAGAGGTCATATAATTTAGACTTAGCCCAGGTAGATGCTGGATATGTTGGTCGGTCCGTTACCGCCAAAATATATAGTTTTGGAATTGACATGGAAGACACTTTACGAACTTCGTTCTCGCATTGATCTCTGTAATGCTGCCATTCCCCAGGGTTATTAGATTGTCCCACAGTATCTATTGATTCTGCTAGCTCAAAGTTTAATTCATGTTTAATTTTGTCGATGGTTTCTTTATAAAATGTGCGTGGATCATAATAAGGAGAATGGAAATGGGGAGGAAAAATATTAACGTTGACTTCGCACATTGGTTGTTTAGAGTTTATAATGAAACTGTGCTTGTCAAAGCTTGCGCACGAAAAATGCCAATGTAATGAGTAATTTGAAAGTGAAATTGAAGGGCAGACGTATTCAAGCAGACCTTTGCCTTCCAAAACCCATGTGAGGATGCTTCCACTCAGACCAGGAACAGGTTTGCGAATTATTAAGGGTATGTTTTCAGTTGAGAGTTGGACGCCTGCAAAATTACTTACGAAAAGCTGGCAACCTGACCTAATTAACTGGAAGTTAGTCAAGTTAACATTTTCTGGTAATGGTTCCCAAATTGAATAAATTTCTTTGAAAAATCTTGCAAGGAAAGCATTATTTAATGGAGTAGAAATGTTCAACGGGACTACAGAACTTAAACTAAACATAATTACTGTGAGCAAAAGTTTTGAATAGGAAAGAAGAGATAATTTTCGAGCTAAAAATAAGTTTCGAGCAAAAGCTGCCATGTTAGAGGTTAAAAGGTATTGCAAGCAAAATTAAATCTTGAATAGTTTAAAAGGTCTGATTTTATTTTAGAATTGTAATCCTGAAATACACATTTTGAGACTTTTCAACTTTATATGGTTGAATACACTTATTGAAATTTAATTTACGATTTTTATGGTAAGATTCACTCTTTCGACTCGAAAGTTTCGAGTGAACATCGACAAATAAGTTATAGCAGAATGTTGAATCTTAGCAATGTTTTTCGTGTTGCTTCGACAAACCCTATTTGTTTAAGGAAAAACGCTACGTAATATTTTTGGGTGCAGCTATCCTTAAAAACCTTTTCTGAAGAGAACTTGAAACTTATAAAGCAACTCATTGTTACAAAAACACGGACTTACCTGTCGGTAATCATCAAAACGAACACTTTATTTTTTACACTTTTATTCAGCGACAATTTGAGCTGGAAAATCCTGTTATATATTTAGCCATTCAAGTAAGAGTTGCTCTATAATTTTCAAGTATTGGCACTTAAAACACATTTGTTATGGATTGCTGCTCCCAAATTTATAGTATTTAAAGTTTACTTTGGATATTTGTATCTTAAAATGCAATTATTTCATTAATGTTAACACGTCATAAATAATCCTAAAATTAGCGAACTAAATATAACCAAAATATTTCCAATTAATCTGGCAGCCTCTGGGCCTTCAATAACTTTCCTGCGCTTATCCTCGTTGCCCATAATGTCAATGTCGCAACTACAAAAATTAAATGGCACGCAAAACCATACTCTCGTCCGCAAAGGTCTCCTTAATCTTTGAACTAATCCAGGTAGATAATAAATATGCTATTCTATTTGCTGGCCGTTGTACCACCAAAATATATATTTTTGGAATTAACATTGAAAAAACATTTTTGATTTCATTATTGTAATCATATCCATAATTTTGCCACTCTCGAGGGTTTTGATTATGTCCGTTAGTATCTAATAAAGAAGTCTGATCAAGTGTAAGTTCTTTGCCGATACTGTTCACAATTAGACTAGTATCTTGGAACGGGGTGGAAGGATGTCAACGATGGCTTTGCAAATTGTCGGTTTTAAGTTCCAAATTTTCTATTCTATTCTATTCTATTATCCTTGCAAATTTTGCATTTACCAATGACTGCGTAAGAAAAATGCCAATTTGCTAAATAACTTGAGAGTGAAATTGACGGGCATATTTGTATAAGTTGACCTTTTCTTTCCATAAACCATGTAAGATAGTTTTCAATTAGACCAGCAACCGGTTTACGAATTATTAAAGGGATGCTTCCCGTTGAGAGTTGGACGCCTACAAAATTACTTACGAGAAGCAGACAGCCTGTTTTAACTTGGATGTTAGCCAGGTCAACTTTTTCTGGTAATGGTTCACATATCGAATAAATTTCTTTGAAAAATTTTGCAAGGAATTTGTTATTAAGAGGAGTTGAAATGTTCTGAGGAACTACAGGGCCTAAGCCTAGCACACCATATCCAAGAAAAAGTATTAAAAGGTAGAAGTATAATTTATATTCTAAGTTGCGAGCAAGATCCAGCATTTTGGTTAAGGAAAATTCGAAAGCCGAATTGAAAGTATGATCTTATCTTGATTCAAACGGAATAAAGTTCAAAATTGTCAACTGAAATGCTTATTCTGTAGTATTGTTTAGTGTGATTTACCTCCAATTTTAATTTGCAATTTTAAGTGTAGAGTAAACTTTTTGGTTGAACGCACAATTTCAAACGAATAAAAATTAAATAAATTATAACCACATCAAGTTGAGACTCTCAACCTTGAATATTAGGAGGTTAAAGTTTAACCTTAAACCTTTAAAATATCTTACGTAGATAAGATTAGTTTTGAAGGGTCATGCTTAAAAATTGTGGAGAAGCTCTTACAAGGAAGGAAATAGTATTATTTAAATATTACGCAGATTACTGGCGAAACGCTTGAATTTTTTATGTAAATAAATATGATATTAGTCAGATATTATTTGTTAAGGCTTGTAGTGTTTACACCCATATCTTCATACTTGCTTACCCAACCAATTTATTTTAGAATTTTATTTATGACAAAGGCTAAAGTGTTATAAAATAATTTTCCTAAATTATACAAAGGATTTATTGGAACTTCAAGAATATATTATGTAACTTGTAAATTTTACGTGATAGATGAATGTATTTTGGCTTGAGTTTAATTACAGTTTTCATCTTATTAATAAATTGTTCATTTTACTATTCAATTTATGGGAAGGTTTGCAAAGCACTTTCGAATTCCACGCTTTGCATTCATATACTTATTATTCTTTCTTGCTAGCAAGATAATAAAATATGAACTAGACAACAATTGAACTTAATCCATCTTGCAAGGAAATACTTCTGTGCCTTATTTTTAACAAAGCATGAAATGATATTGTAACTAGATATTAAAATGGGTGATTAATTTTAATTGGAAAAAGACCAGGAACTTTTGTTATATAAATAATGGACATAATAGATAGGCGGATAAGTCATTGCATTTTTACAAATTATTTAGAATTTTCTTTAGTATTGCTTTGTCCCAAATTTCACATTAACTCATGAGTTATGACGCAATAAATCTGTTTTGACAAATTAAGTAGCCATAACATCTTAATTATTCTATTTAGTTCTACTTTGTCGGAAATTATTTGACTATCTAGCCAACGTGAATGATGTGGTATATTGGAAATCGGAAGTTACACTTCTTCACCTTCCAGTAGAATAACTTGAATAGATTTGGTGAGCTGATATTTTAAAAGCGAAGCATTCGGTCTTCTTTAACCTAGTCAAGTATGACTTTACTACTAGTAGCCATAAGGAAACCTAACGCCGTTTTGATTTTGTCTCTCAAATGCTGTTTTGACCGCTTCCGGAATACCCGAATTTGCATCGCAAAATCAACAAATCTCTCCGCAAATAGCGCCAATACTGCGACTAATAACCCGACTATTAGCAAGCTAAATATAACCAAAATATTTCCAGTCAATCTTGCAGGCTCTGGGCCTTCAATAACTTTCCTGCGCTTATCCTCGTCGCCCAAACTGCTATTTTGATTTTGATAAACATTGCTGCCAACCGCCTCCAAGATTTTTATCCATTTCTCCCTAATC